>NQII01006148.1:215173-258025 GCA_002778355.1 Clitarchus hookeri
GTTTTTAAATTTTTTATTTATATTTTAAGATTTTATAATTTTTCTGGATTTTTTTTTCTTTTTTGGTTTATGGTTATCCAAGATCACTGGACATAAATTGAAGGTCAAATTTGAAGGTCAAGGTCAACGGCCAAGGTCACAGGTAAAAAACGAACCCCCAAATCCTTCCAATGAACCGTTTTTAAAGAAAAAAAGTATGTATTTGAAAATGAGGGGATTGGTTCTTTTTAAGGAACAAATGGAAAATTTTAAGGGAAAAATTGTCTATTTCAAGGGAAAGTTGGAAATTTTTAGAGGAAAAAGGGATAAAAGGGAAATTGAAGACGATGGCGGTCAGCGCCTGACGCCTATTCCCGCAACCCCTTGTCAAAGACTTCCCATTTCCATACTACTCCCACATTTTTCTGGGACGTTTTCGTTTATGACGACCACTGAGCAACAACAAAGCATGAATATGGAGCCGCTCTATCGCAAGACAGTGGAGAATGGGACTTCACTTTTTTCGGCTACCGTTGAGCATGTGAAGTCCGCCGATTCCAGGTGGGCGTTTTTTTCTCAGTTCCAACTGCCTGCCCTCTTAGAACCGGCGTTCATGTATGTAAGGAGCCTAACGTGCTTGGCGCTTGGAAGCCGCCTTACAACGACACAAAATGCCAACCTATACAGAAGTAAAGCCAAACTCTGATAGTACGCGCCGACAAGATGGCCTGACGCGCTGGAAACATTGCACAGAACCATGCGCCATTCATTGCTCAGGGATGAACGTGCATCACTACAGCCGAACACCTACGAAGCCGTAAAAAGGACGGGCACAGAGCAGAGAAGTAAACAGAGAAGAAATGGGATTGCGGTTCCTGTGAAGTAGGTGAACCCATTCTCTGATTGGTTGTGTGAGGCTCTGAGAACTGCACTCGTGTGCAATAGCTACGGCATGCCGAGGAAAAGATCTCTGTTGACTGCGTTGCCAAGTGACGCCATTTAACTGTCATGTTCGGCTGGAGTTTGTGGCATGAACTATTGTAACAGACAGGTATTGCTTGTCGTCCCAGTGTGGGGCAGGTTGTATGGAGTAGCTGATTGACACGACATCGCCCCCAGCCTGACTTTGTGTTGAATCTTGTAGTCGTCCCTAGTACTGACATGCCTTCATCTACGTGGTACGGTCACCCAGCCAAGTACCGAGCACGCCCTACCATGTTGAACCACGGTGATCTGAAGACTGCCAGGTTACCAGGAGGGTGTGGCCATGTGTTGACTCTTGTGGTCCTCCCTAGTGTTGATGTGCCTTCAGCTACGTGGTACGGTCACCCATCCAAGTACCGAGCATGCCCTACCATGTTGAACCACGGTGATCTGAAGACCGCCAGGTTACAAGGAGAATGTGGCCGTCGGCATGTGTGAATGGTTGTTTCAACTACCGTATTCTTAAATACTTTGTTGCCCCGGGGTGCCAGTCAAACACGGGACATGTTACAAGACAACATACAGCCAATCAGCATCTTCATCACGTCACGTGACTTCCCTGTCGTTTCTACAGTGTAGGAAAGCCGGGAGGGAGTTGCAAAACCACCGAGTCGATCTTCATCACGCCACGTGACTTCCCTGTCGTTTCTACAGTGTAGGAAAGCCGGGAGGGAGTTGCAAAACCACCGAGTCGATCGTATTTTTCATGTGGACGACAGTGGTGGTAGCGGGCAGGATAAGGCGGGCGTGACGGGAATGAGGGCATTCTGCTGCAGCTTGCGACACACGTAGCTGCGGGGTAATAACACGAGGCCATCTCCATAATCGACCTGTCGCCTGCTAGTAAGGTGGTTCTTCCCCTCACTCCCGCCCTGCACCACCACTATTGCCTCCACCACGGCAGGTTATTGCAGTGCCGCGACTACACTGATTTAACACTATCTGCCGTTCAGTTCTCACTTAAAGCTCATGGACACAAAATTATTTATCAAGTTTTATAATGCCTACTTATTTGCCTTAGCCATCATAGTTTTTGGACAGAAAAAATTGTCACTGAGGCTTAAAGTTTGCGCGTGGTATGCGCTCATAGTGTTTTTTTTTCTTGTACCCAAACTTTCAATACAAAATCAATTCCATGTGAGGATTTTTGGAATTTCACACGATCATTATACTAACTATCAATCGAGATGATTTTAATTTTTCAAAATTGTTATTTCTCTATGCGAATTATTAAAAGACCAATAAATTTCAACTGTATGTAAAACTATAAATTATAGCTTACACCGAAAAAAATACTGTAATGAAATATGTACATAAACTGGCATTCATTACTGTGCCGTTTTAAAATACGCAACAACTATTTGACTGTTGTATCACAGCTAGAGTACTATTTTTAATAATTTTAAAACCTAATTTTCAGTATTTAATTAAGAAAAAACGATTGACAATAATATTTAATGGTTGAATTATTGTTGGTATTTAATTAATGCGATTATTATTCTTTTATTATCTGTTTGAGCATACAAAATGTATTTAAATAATGTATATTTGTCCGCTGACATAATATAACTACATAGAGAATATTTTATTTATTTATTTATCGAAGCATATGTAATGTGTTATTTACGTATTTCAGTATCTCTATTAATTGATTTTGCAATATTTTATAATTAACGTATTTTTCTCGTAACTTTGATTTCAATTCATTTTTGATCTGCACTTTGAAAGCTACGTTTCTAAACCTGTATCACCTGCAGACTAGTGTTCCATGACAGATGGTTTCTCTAACAACGGGATGTGCAACGCTGCGTTGCGGATTCTTTCATGCACTGTGTGAAGCTACCCCTTCCACTCACTTCCCTGCAGCTGTAGCTCTTGCACATTTTCTCGGCGTAGTCCTGCTGCTTGGAGTGACACTTCACATAATAAAATGTTTCTTTGTTCACGTGTTATGTTCCCGCACCTGTGTGCACTTCAACACATTTCGTCTCTTCTGGACAGCCTGCGACATCTATAGGCTACATTTTAATATTTCCGTTGCTCTTTTGTTTGGCGTTACTACGTGCTTCACATCTTTGTTTCTGGCACTTCTGATTGGGCAGGAGAGCAAGATGGCACGGGGCCGCTGTGAGATCTTTGGGACTTAGTTCCTATGTGAACTGTTAGTCTGATCATAATGTAGTCCTTTAGCGCTGATAATGCCGTAGTTAGGTTGTGCATTTGGATTTATTTTGGAATTTTGGTGATGCTGGCTACATGACTTTCTCCGTTTGTATTCGTTGGTGAGTAAAGTTTTCAAATAACTATTTTTTCCCCTATTTTAGATTGCTTAATAATGTAACTGATTATTTTCGCACTCTCTGTTGTAGAGAGAATCCAAGTAGTCCAAGCTACTGCATATTCTGCCATGTTGTGTGGTTGCGGCGAAGTCCTGCCTTAACCTCACAACAATAGTCACGACTGAATGCCACAGCTGTTGTGCTTCTCGTCTGTTCTCGGGACTATCCCTTGTCTCCGAAGGCGGTTCTGTTTTCGCGCAAGTGTTCGCTGGACTCTAGCTAGCTAAGTGGATAAAATATTTTTTTTATAAACTTTCTTCACGCACGAGAATGAACGATTTTAGACGGTTTTCGTAACGTCTATTAAATTTATTGTTAATATTTTTAAAAAAATGTAATATAAATTAGCAACTTTAGATGTTAAGGATGCATCCCAGGGGCCATAAACTTTGTTTTACTTGATAATAATGTGAAGTTACCAACAATTATTTTTTCTGAACTTTAATTTTTGTATATCTAGTTTTGTAGACATCTAAATGAATATATTCCTTATAAAAGTAACGTGATTTGCGTTTGAAGTACAGTTAATAATATTACATTTCTGAGAAGATTTACTATCATGTTTGTTTTAAAGAAAGACTTTGGAAGTACTTATGTTATTGATGCATTCCAGTTTTACTGGATTTGTCTATTTGTTGATATATTTTCTTTTCGTCCATCATTTTTAATCGTCCATGAGCATATTACAAAAATAGAATTTAAAAAACTGTCTTTATTATAATTAAAACAGAAAATGGTTACAAGAGGATAACATGTTTTGGCACTGGGAATTCCGAAGCCTATGGTGTATGCAGCCCGCCACTCATGTGGCGCCAGGCTGCTGACTGAGGTTTAGGTTTCCCCACCCCATGAGCACATGGTCGCCTACTTCGCCGCGAGGTTACTCCTCTCCTCGACTGTGTTACCCGCCCGGGCTGCTGGTTTCCCTGTCCACACTGCCGACTCTGTCTGAGACGTGGACCTCGGCCTACAATGGTGACTGGTGGTTATAACTAGTAGTCTCGTGAAATACTGTGGCAGAATTACACGCAGAGATATTCATTGTTGCGTTGGCTCCGCAAAAATGTATAAATGGTAGACAGCATCTTAAATGTAAAAGAAACAAGCACTCAGAAGCCACGAAGAGACGCAACGCTGCTCTACGGTTATCGCGAGAAAAAGACCGCGGTTCTGAAGAAAACCAAGAAGTTGTACCAATTGCAACCACAGAATGTGTTCAGCAAGTCTACGGAAAATTAAAGTAAGTTGTTTATTTACCATGTGTAGTGAATTTGATGGTTGGAAGTACCAAAGTTATCATTAATTATTTTACTGATTACTTAAATTATTTCCCATCGAAACATTTGACTTATATGACTAACGCTCAATGTGGCTTGCAACTTCCTTCGACGTAGATGCTTAAAGAGATTTGTNATTACTTAAATTATTTCCCATCGAAACATTTGACTTATATGACTAACGCTCAATGTGGCTTGCAACTTCCTTCGACATAGATGCTGAAAGAGTTTTTTTAAGCTATTTCACTGTACTTCCTCGCTCATACAGATTTAGGTTGGTACAAACTTACAAGTCATAACATAGTATGTTAGTTTAATGCGTTTACATAAAAGAGAATCCCTACTGACAAATAAGCCTATTTCCGTAGCTGAACTAGCTAGATGATGTCTTGATGTGACACAAAGCAGGCGCGTGTTATACATATGTGGAAGGATAATACACATGTCGTTTGAATTCAGCGCATTCTATAGAGAACACTTTCGTTAATACACGTAGGCTGCAATAAAAGGATTATTTAACTATCTTATTTTCAAATGTCAAGGTTGTACAAAACAACTCGAATATTTCTTAAAACATACGTTTCTTAAATTTTTTTAAGCAATGGGTACAATAGGGTTCTATTTGTCCTTATTGAGCATGTTTTAATTTACTGTACGTGTGTGTATTAAACACACATATATACTTACATATAGGCCAATATGAGTAGTTCAGCTCTATACTAAGCTTATAAACTATTATATTAATACCAGTATACGCCCAAAGAACGTTATTATCTGTTCGAAAAAAATGAATGTTATACATATTTTCTTATTTTGTGCCAAATATACCTATAGTGGACGGTGCGGTGTCATGACTTCTATCAAATGTAATTATATATTGGCTGAACATGGTCCACATAACCCAAAAACACCTCAGTTAGAGAGTATATATGTACATACTCTGGAATATATATCTACTCTCATTTATATATATATGTGTGTGTATGTATGATGTACTTATGTATGGTATATAACGAAATTTCGCGACAAACTATTTGCCATTATTTCTTATCCGAATGAAGTGAATATTTTTTCAACAGAATTAAAATTATATATTAAAATTCTGTTAGGCTATATCGTGGTTGATACTGAAAATAGGCCAAATCGGTATATTAATTTGAAATATATAAAAGTTTTAAGATTGAGAANTATATCGTGGTTGATACTGAAAATAGGCCAAATCGGTATATTAATTTGAAATATATAAAAGTTTTAAGATTGAGAAAAAATCAGAAAAAAGCTTTATGAACACTGCTGCCCAACAACGCATAAACCATAAATAATTATAACTTTTATTTATAACAATAGCGTGGCATATAACTAGACAGAAAGTACCTTTCAGAATGGCAGCGCAACGAGATTATTTTTAAAGGTAATACCGGTTCAATGAATATGACTTTAAAATGCAGTACTTTAAAATTAGTGACCAGACCAGACTTTGGTAGCTAGAATAACTGAAATGAGTTTGTTCCAATTGTTTTAAAACTGTTTTTTTCTTTACGTGCCTGCATAATCACAAAGTCAAATTTTAAATTGCCCTGAGTATAAAGAAATTCTTTTTCACCATCTTTGCCACAAATGTTAAATGTATACAATAAAACATGCTTACCCAACCACAAAGCTTGAAACGTGACAGTGATCTGAATCACAAACCCTCCCCACTCGTAGCTGTCCAGACTTGTTTGGTATCGCTGCATTCCTCAGGAACAACACCCCAGTATTTTTATTCCTATGTGCACCTATGCCCTTTGTGTAGTTTTTCGAACCACCAGCCTTCCAAAGTTTTGAAATTATTAGTATCTGTGGAATAAAATTCCCGATTTAAAATAAGTTTGAATGTCTGCAGAAACAAGTGGGGCCACATCATAAGTGTATGTATGTATTTTACTATAGATATTATGGAAAAATCATAATCGTCATCGATAATTTACTAGAAATTGGTCAATTACGTTAATTGAAAAAAAAAAGAAAATTGCCTAGTATGATGTAAAATTCAATAAAGTGTAATTATACATACCAGAAACACTCATATCTAGTGCATGGTGCATGGTGACAAATAAAATGTAGTAGAGTGTAAAAATATTTCTATTGAATGAATTTTACGTTTCATTGCCAGGAGAATGGACGCATATTACACTGTTTCGCTTTCCGTTACTTTGTTTTGTTATTTCACTTTTAAAATCTTGATCATGTTTTCTGTTGGAAAATAATTATAACCATTCTGAACACCTGTATGTAGTCGTTTTGAAAAAAAATAATAGTACTGTTAACGACCTCTTCTTGTGCTCTGAGCTGTACCGGAATTTCGCGTGATCTGTATTATGATCACAGATAAGTCACGATGTTTGAGCCACTTAAAACTTTTTGGTGCGTAAGTGCCCCTTCTCCTTCATGAGTCTACTTCGCGGATAAGGCAGCTGCTTGCTCTTGTAATCAAATAATATAATATACAGGATGAGTATAAAAGAATACCCCAACTTTTAAGGTCTATAATATCAAAACCAAACAACCTACAACCTTGATTAATCAATCAAATGAACCGTGGGACTGTGAAGATTGTTTACCATACATTCATAAATGTTCAATGTGACCACCACGAGCGGCCCGAACGACATCTATGTGATAATCAAACTCGTTCCCCGCTCTTGTCAACAAGTCTTGTGTTACGGTTTGGATGGCGTCCGTAATTCTCGTTTTGAGGTCGTCGTTAGCCGGCAATGGTGGACAAAACATTTGATCCTTTATGTACGCCCATAGAAAAAAAATCGCACGGGGTAAGATCCGGGCTTCTTGGGCGCCCGTGATGAAGAGCCTGGTCACCAGTTGCTCCTCGACCAACCCAGTGTTGCGGCAATGCCTCGTTTAGGTATCCGCGAAGAGCTAGGTGACAATGGGGTAGCGCACCATCCTGCTGGAAAATGAAGTCCCCACCGCCCCTTCTAAATGAGGAAACAACCACTATGTAAGCATGTCCAAATAAGGGATTCCAGTAACAGTGGGCTCGTGAAAAAAGAAAGGGTCGAAAACAGTGTCTTTGGATACAGCGCAAAACACGTTCACTTTGGGGGAANAGTGTCTTTGGATACAGCGCAAAACACGTTCACTTTGGGGGAAGCGCGCTCATGTTCGGTGGTTTCATGTGGAGGCTCCTGACCCCATATCCGCACGTTGTGCCGGTTCACCTTACCATTTGTATGGAACGTCGCTTCATCGCCAAAACCCGCTTGGACATGACGGCATCGTCTATCTCGTTCTGAGCAAGGAAAAATCAGACCGTTGCCTTCACATTGACGTGTCGAATGCAACTTACCACCTCAAACCGAAAGTTACGAACGCCATCCAAACCGTAACACCGGAAATTCTGACAAGAGCGTGAAACGAGTTTGATTATCGCGTAGATGTCGTTCGGGCCGCTCATGGTAGTCACATTGAAAATTTATGAATGAATGGTAAACAAACTTCACAGTCCCACGGTTCATTTGATTGATTAATCAAGGTTGTAGGTTGTTTGGTTTTGATATTATAGACCTTCAAAGTTGGGGTATTCTTTTATACTCATCCTGTACATTAACCTCAGTTATATTAAATTCTAACTGTTTTAACAATAATTTGCTAACTTAATCAAATTCTTTATTTTTCAGTGATGGAGCTGAATTTGACATTCAAATGATACCTAGGGGCCATGGTGACTGAGTGGTTAGTCTCCTCGCCTCCAACCAAGGGGATCCGGGTTCAATCCACGGCTGGATCACTCTGGATTTTAGCATCTGGAAATCGTGTCGGACGATGCCGTTAGTTGGCGTGTTTTCTCGGGGATCTCTCGTTTCCCCAACCCTTTCATCCTGGCGCTGCTCCATACTCACCTCAATCACCCTCATCAGCTTTCAAGACCTCGATGTTAAAAGCCATCCAAATCTCTTCACTCATTCAACAGATACCACCTTCTCCCATTGCAAATGACACTAGTACTGATTTAGAAGGCGTGGATGCAAATTCAGAATGGGAGTAGGGAGGGTTTGAAATAGAAGAGACTGATTACCGAGAACCACCCCGATGCACTTCCACTGAGTGAAGTGACTCCTGGTCGATGCGTGGCGAACCCTGCATTGCTACTCCTGCAACTGGGATCTGCTGCGAAACACTCTGCAGTCTGCGCAACTGAC
Source organism: Clitarchus hookeri (assembly GCA_002778355.1). Taxonomy (NCBI): domain Eukaryota; kingdom Metazoa; phylum Arthropoda; class Insecta; order Phasmatodea; family Phasmatidae; genus Clitarchus; species Clitarchus hookeri. The sequence goes on from NQII01006148.1 coordinate 223,955, forward strand.
ACAATGAACGTTCATCATGAGGTTCGTACATGACTTCACTGTATAGAACGTCGCAACTGATGACAAATGGGACGTCATTGTGTAATTAATGCTGCTTTTGTGTGAGGAGCTGCAGTCATTGGAATAGGACACTCACAGTAACAGGAACTAATGGGAGTTCTAAATGTGCCTACAACGACGTCGGAAGTTTGCAGAAACGAGGAGAAAACAACAGAAAAGTTACACATGTTTGAAAATTATGTTCCTGTTTCATTAAGTTTCATAGCCTACGCATGAGCACGCACACAGATTACTTTGTAGCCTAAATTGTGAAATAAGATTGTCGCAAGAAGAAAATATTAGTCTATTTTTTTTTTNGCACACAGATTACTTTGTAGCCTAAATTGTGAAATAAGATTGTCGCAAGAAGAAAATATTAGTCTATTTTTTTTTAGCATTTTAATAATGCTATTACCTATTAAACATGTTCCCATGTTTCATTTCAGACTTGGGAGGAGCATTTGGCGGGGAAAATGAAATGCGCTGAAGTAGAAGAGAAGAAAATGGCGATAGAAAAAAAGGAAACGTGATAAATGGTGTGCCATATATAGCGGTAGTTGGAGATGCTGGGTGTGCCAAAGGTTCGCATGACCGTGTTTACAGTCGCTTCTCGAGTGAGGGACGCTCACTTGTAGCGACGTGGCCTGGCTGTCTCTGTCGGCGGCCGTTGCGGTTAGCACGCCTGCCTTGCACCGGTGATCCGGGTTACGTTCCATCCTACCCGAATTTCGTGCGCGGAAAACGTGGCGGACGATGTCGGTGTTCAGTACTCTGTTCCAAGTCGACGTTTATTCTAGTGAAGCAAATAATTAATTTAACAATAATAAGCNTATTCTAGTGAAGCAAATAATTAATTTAAAAATAATAAGCTGTGCCATACAATTTTGGTTGTTCGACATCAATGTATTTGTTTTTTATTTCGTACCCTAAAACATTACAGACCTCTTTGGTTGATATGGAATGAATATTTTGTTTAGAGGGTTTGTTGGCTGCCCGGCGACAACAGAATCAGCTAGATCCAGTTCCCACGTTCATTTGGTTGGCTCTAGTAAATCGGGTCTTCTCACTGCCTTGGTTCTAGTAACCAGCCCGAGAGTTTTATTAATTTTTGTAAAAATCGCTATGACCACAGTGTTTTTGAGTGTATTTATTTAAACTTGAAACTGGGACAAAAAAATTCACTGAAACAATTTCGAATGGAAACCAGACGTAACTTGCAAATTCGTATCTACATAATAGTCATTTATATAACTTTATTTCCCATTATATGTATTATATAACACCTAATCATGCCAGAAATCACTCTTCTTGCTAAAATTATGTTTTTTTTTTTTTTAGATTAAAAGACAAAATTTACGTAAGGATATTATTATAAACTTTTACTTGAGTGACCCAAATCTCACACGTTTGTGGCACCCAAATAAGAACGAAAACTAATTTTTGTTTTGTTAAGAGAAAAACGTACACATCTTTATACAAACGAATATTGTAGTTGCACCAAACAAATTGTTTTTATTCAAGATAACCTTTCTCTGTGCGCGAGTAAAAAGAAGTCAGAAGTTTGTATGCTTAATGCTAGATTATAGTTTTTAATTACGTCATAATCAGGTGTACATTAATGTAAAAATGTAGCCTTGGCATGACTCTCTCAGATGAACGATTGTCGAGGAAACACACAAAGTTTGTAAGGGTACAGTTATTAACATGCCAGGTACCTCTGCAAACTTTGCCTGTTTCCTCGACAGCCGTTCGCCTCAGAGAGATACATCATACAAATAGACAAATTAATTAAACTAAGTGCTCAGATGTGAACCAATATTTTATCAGAAAGCTACTTTACTTCCTATAAATTAAACATATTGTCACGAATATGGCTGCAAAAGCCTGAACCTTCCCATATTCCAAACCAAATTCTCAATATTCTTGTCTAGAGATCGTAGCTCAAAACTTTCCTTATAATCACCCACTTAAGTAAACGAAGTATCAGATTTTTATCGGAATTAAAACCCTTAATTCGCCTCCAACCCCCAACAAAATGGTTGGGAAGCGTATCTGTTAAGTTTCAAAATAAAATAACCAATTTACCTTTATCTAACTATAAATAAGTTTGCAATTGGATAAGCACTGCAAAAAATCGAGAAAATATTTAATTTCGAAGAAAATAACTCTTTAAAGACTAACTTGTAATGTTTGTCGCCTTCACTTTACCCACTTCAGGGCTTGATTATCATACAGGCAAACACAGCCCCTCCCGATAGAGTGACCAGCAGACGACTGATTCCCATGCCTATATGTCATTGGTTCTATAATCAGTCACTCCGCTGACCACCTGCACGAATTAATAAGTGACTTTACAAAATAAATGATCCCTTCACCCACACCAATCAATTTTATCGTCCATTGACCACTAGATTGCGTTGTTAACCATGTTTTCAGTATTGCTCACTAAGATTGTGCTGGTGATTAATGTATTTAGTATCTGCCACCAGAGAGCTCCCATGTCATCCATTCGCAAACCTGTTGGCGATGAGGCAGCCAAACCTTGAGTATATATAATTAAGTCCGACACCCATACTCCAACTACCACCATGCCATGGACAATCCTCCTCGCACTACACCCATACTCCAACTACCACCATGCCATGGACAATCCTCCTCGCACTACAATCACTTCAGCCGGCTACATTTCCTTACTCACTGTATCTTCACCACATCCACTCACCACTATATTTAATTTTCTGTGTTGTCAGCCCTCCAAACCCCCTCACCATCGCTCGTGATTGACGCAGAACATACCAAAGATCATACCAAAAGGCCATACTAGCCGACCAGACTAAACGATCGACCAGACCGGCCAACCTTACATACTGATCACACGAACCAACCATTCCAGCCAACGATACAAACTGACCACACCAGCTGACTACACAAACTGGCCATCTCAACCAGCCATATTCTCCAACCATACTAGCCAGCCGAATGATACAATCATATGAGCTATATAAACAACCTAATAATACCAGCTAAAAATAAGAACTAAACATGCCAGATAGCCATACCAGCAAACCATACGAACCAATCATACGAACCAGCCATACGAAACGACCATTTAAGCCGACCAGTCTAACATCCATCAATATCAGCCAATCACACGAACCGATCATGCCAACCCATCTTATAAACATCCCATTACTAGGTGACCATACGAAAGGACAAAACCATCTCNGAATGATACAATCATATGAGCTATATAAACAACCTAATAATACCAGCTAAAAATAAGAACTAAACATGCCAGATATCCATACCAGCAAACCATACGAACCAATCATACGAACCAGCCATACGAAACGACCATTTAAGCCGACCAGTCTAACATCCATCAATATCAGCCAATTACACGAACCGATCATGCCAACCCATCTTATAAACATCCCATTACTAGGTGACCATACGAAAGGACAAAACCATCTCNACACGAACCGATCATGCCAACCCATCTTATAAACATCCCATTACTAGGTGACCATACGAAAGGACAAAACCATCTCATGCACCAAACCAACCAGACCAAGCAATCATTCCGACATCCATATTTGTCAATGTCTGATTTCAACTCAGACTGGCTCCTGCTGTGACCAACACCTACCAAACTGACTAGAACAATGAACAATAAAAACCAGCAAGATCAACCGACAATATCAACCAGCTATACCAACAGATGATATTGACATACGTCCAAACAAGTCGCCTATACGAATCTCAATCCTAACTTCTTCGCACAAAATCTTCGCAAAACTTAGCAAAAAAATCTTATCCACTATAGTCATGTAGCGAATCGAGTAGTAATTATCGCAAAAATTATGCGAAGCCTGTCGAGAACCATGTCGAGAACCAAAATGCGAGCTACGAATCATCCCTCAAATTACCTTTTGAACCATGACTCGAACTAAGACATGGGCTAAGAAAAGAAGCGTCTGAAAACTTGTCACGAGCGACACATGAAGCAATGCCTGAGGTATGTAACAAGGGTTGGTTTTCCGAGCTATGCCCTATGGAGGGGGGTAGAGTTCAGTTGGCCGATAGGTGAATAACTTAGCCACAGCAAAATCAATGAGATATCAGCTTCATCTCTGACGAAGCTCAAAGTAAATACTGCACAAAATTAACCATACACTAATTGTCCAAGATATAAACATAGTATGTTCTAATAATATGTAAAACACTTTGAATTACTCACAATATATAAGTTACGGCAGTCTTANGATATAAACATAGTATGTTCTAATAATATGTAAAACACTTTGAATTACTCACAATATATAAGTTACGGCAGTCTTAGTAGGTTAGAGTGCTGTGTTATATGTTGGCACATACGGTATTTTTGCGATGTGAAGTTTATAGGTTATGATGTCCATAATGTAAAATTAATAAACTGTTAATTTTTGTCTTTCGGAACCACTACACTGTTATGGGACTCGTAATACAGGGACAAAATTCTATTTCGCGTTTAGTATTGTAATTTAAATGATGCGATAACCTACATTCCTTCGATTACAATTAACTAACATACACAATAATAGGCTAATATGCATACAGTATGCATTACAATAAATACACTATGTGCATCATACGATATTGTGTATTAAAAACATTGGACATTCCCATTTTTTATTATGTCTATAATTAACATGGAAAGTATTTGTGATACAAATTATTTCCTAACCTTTCGTCCTCGCATTGTTTGCCCAATGAGGGGATATGTATTTGGAAGATACATTTGGGTAAGTCGTAACTCACTACACATATAGAACATACATATATTTACATAAAATTCACATATCTTTGTTTGCCATATATTCATAAAAAATAATGTTTCATAGACGCATCAAGTGTTGCACGGATATAATGTCACCATGGAAAAAACGCAGTTGGAGTATTTGATGGCAACAATACCGTTTCGTCCACGACAAAACACCAAAATTCCTTTACATTTCACATATCTCGCACTATAATGTTCATGAAAATTATAATATNTCGTCCACGACAAAACACCAAAATTCCTTTACATTTCACATATCTCGCACTATAATGTTCATGAAAATTATAATATCACTAAAATATACTAAACAGTGTGAATACGTAATATACACTGAGGTGACAAAAGTCATGGGGTAAAAATATGCAAATATACAGATGGCAGTAGTATCGCGTGCAAAATGTAAAAAAAGGGCAGTGCATTGGCTGGGTTTTCATTTGTAGTCAAGTGATGCACGTGAAAAGTTTTCTGACGTGATTATGGCCGCACGACGGGAATTAACAGACTTTGAACGCGGAATGGTAGTTGGAGANGACGTGATTATGGCCGCACGACGGGAATTAACAGACTTTGAACGCGGAATGGTAGTTGGAGATAGACGCATGGGATATTCCATTTCGTAAATGGTTAGGGGATTCAACATTCCGAGATCAACAGTGTCAAAAGTGTGCCGAGAATACCTAATTTCAGGCATAACCTTCCACCATGGACAACGCAGTGGCCGACCGCCTGCACTTAATAACCGAGACTGGGTCATCTGGTCCAACTGAACCCATAATTGACTGGAAAGAGTTATGTTCAGCTACTTGGAGACCACTTGGACTTCAAGTACTCAAACAACGATGGAATTTTTATGGATGACAATGCGCCATGTCACCGGGCCACAACTGTTCGCGATTGGTTTGAAGAACATTCTGGACAATTCCAGCGAATGATTTGGCCACCAAGATCGCCCGACATGAATCCCATCGAACATGTATGGGACATAATCGAGAAGTCAGTTCGTGCACAAACTCCTGCACCGGCAACACTTTCGCAATTATGGACGTATATAGAGGCAGAATGGCTCAATGTTTCTGCCGGGGACTTCCAACGACTTGTTGAGTCCATGCCACGTCGAGTTGCTGCACTTCGCCGGGCAAAAGGAGGTCCGACACGATATTAGGAGGTATCCCATGACTTTTGTCGCCTCAGTGTAAGTTATTATAAGTTCAATATTAATCACTTTATAATCACGCTAGCTTTGCCCGTGGCTTCGCTCGCGGCAACTACGAAATTATTGTTGAGGTTTTTTTTTTTTTAATAAAGTTGAATTTTACGTAGTGTTAATATTCTATACCCTATACATATTACAAAACTCAACGTCTCGGTGAATTAAATGGTAAAAACACCTATTAGTATTTCTATGTTATAGATAGATATANATTTTTTTTTTTTAATAAAGTTGAATTTTACGTAGTGTTAATATTCTATACCCTATAAATATTACAAAACTCAACGTCTCGGTGAATTAAATGGTAAAAACACCTATTAGTATTTCTATGTTATAAATAGATATATGCTACCACGGAGTTTTTTAGGTCTTTTTATTCTCCGAAATCCTTTACTACATGATGTTGTTCCATCTTTAACGGTTTGGACAGCGTATTGCAAGATAGCGCGCAAAATTAAAATTTATTTTAAATTTATTATTACATTATTTAACAATATTACATTTGTATAATAAATAACAACATATTGCCAGTATCATTTCTCTGTCTCATTACATTATTTAACATTCATATAACAGAATAATAAGACAATAAAAACTCAATTTAAATTTATTGTTACCAACCTCTCAGCCCGTCTCATCCACCTCTCAGTCCCTCTCACCTTATATCCCAGCCCTTCTTACCCACCTCTCAGTCCCTCTCACCTTATATCTCAGCCCCTCTCACCCACCTCTCAGTCCCTCTCACCATATATCCCAGACCCTCTCACCCACCTCTCAGTCCCTCTCACCGTATATCCTAGCCCCTCTTACCCACCACTGAGCCCCTTTCACCCACCTCGTAACAAATTGAAATCAACATTTCACTGTTTCATTCCATTATTTAATATTCATATAACAAAATAAGAACAAAATAAAATTTTTGTTAAAATTTATTATTACATAGCTGTGCCCGGCGGTTTCACCCACCATTTAATTTAAAATAATAATATTATTTATAAACAATTTAGGGTAATTCGGGATAGACAATATTTGTAGTCATATTTTCGTGTGGTATTAGTATATACTGGTTTTCGCCGCCACTTGATCTAGATAAGGCAACATATAATTGTCCGTGGGAAAAACAGTATTCTCTTAAATATATTCCGACATGTTTACAAGTTTGTCCCTGCGCTTTATTTATAGTGATTGCAAACGATACCTTCACAGGAAATTGTATCCTTTTAAAATTAAATGGTAAATCTGTGAGTACCATCGGAGTGCGAGGTATCAGTGCCGTTTGCCCAACTGCTGGCCCAGTCAAGACTATAGCTTCTATGACATTGTTTCTAAGAAACTTCACTTGAAGTCTGGTTCCGTTACATAAATTTGGTGGTCTAAGGTTACGTAATAAAATAATGGGAGTTCCAATTTTTAATTTCAACGAATGCGGGGGTAGCCCACAAGGATTCAATGAATTTAAAATTGTTGAGGATAATGTACTGCATCTTCTTTACCCATGACGGTATCAATGGCAAGGTAGTTTACTCTGTCGCCTGTTAGATTAGCCATTATTTTGTAGTTCATGGCATCAACGCTTATATTCCTGGCAGCTAAAATTGCCCTCTTATACATCCATTGATAATTTTTCTAGTCGATATTGGCCACATTCGGATACACTCTAGAGATCAGGTCATCAATGTTGGTCACAATTTCACCAAGGTTTTTATCAATGGCAATCTTTTTGTCTGATTCAGGTACTTTCCCGTCATCAATCAAAAGAAGCTTTTTTGGGATATCTGTGCTTCCTCCGCCTAAGTGACTCCTCATGTTGATATACAGCTTCAAGGATTCAACAGACTTCCACAATGGGGAAGATTTTAAGTAATATTTAATAATATCTGCTCTAGTTTCCATAACTATTGCAGGCAATATTTGTCTGAAATCACCAGAAAACATTAAAATAATTCCACCCATAACTTTATTTGAGCTTCTTGTGTGTCTGAGAGATCTATCTAAGGCCTCTACGTGACCTCTATGAGTCAAAATGCACTCATCCCATATTGTTAGGCTTGCATCTTGCAAGACCTTGCCTAACGGGCCATTTTTACAGATAGAGCACACACTGTCTTTTTCAAGTGATACCATAAGGGGCAGTTTAAAAGTGGAATGAGCCGTCCTTCCACCTGTCAACAGTATGGCGGCAATACCTGATGTCAATAGTATGGCAGCAATACCTGATGTCAATAGTATGGCACAAAACCTGATGTCAATAGTATGGCACAATACCTGATGTCAATAGTATGGCGGCAATACCTGATGTCAATAGTATGGCGGCAATACCTGATGTCAATAGTATGGCACAATACCTGATGACGCAACGGCTATGGCTATTTTTCCCTGTGACCTAACTTTCGCTAATATTAAATTGCTCACAAAAGTCTTGCCTTTACCACCTGGAGCATCCAAAAAAAATGTTTTACCTTCGTCAGCGAAAACGCTTTTTAAAACAGAATTATATTTGAAAAGTTCATCACGCGCTAAATTGGGTTCATTTTCTGAAATATAATTATTTAATTCGTTTAAATCATGTGGTCTCCGCAAAACTTCTTTTAAAGGGTTCATATTATTAGGATTATTGCGAATCGGTGCCAGTAGTCCGAAATCTGTAAGATATTTTTCACACATTTCATGCATTTTGTCTTCTATCAATATAAGCCTTTCGTTGTATATATCATCATTGTATGGCATTAGCGGGTCATGATTTTCGTTTCGAACTGTATTTATTATGTCCTCACACAAATTATTACAATTTTTTCTCCATAATTTGATTGGTTCTGATGGCTGACAAAATATTAGGATGATACCAAATAACTCAGAAATAGCTACGTCTGAAAGAGTATTTTCCCAGTGTTCATCTCCTTCTAATAATCCTAATTCTTTGCAAGCGCCTTGATATGTAGCTAAANTGAAAGAGTATTTTCCCAGTGTTCATCTCCTTCTAATAATCCTAATTCTTTGCAAGCGCCTTGATATGTAGCTAATATAATGTTATTAACAGTTTTAAGATGTTCGAAAGACGTTGGTCCGCGCACATTCATCAATAATATTCTTAAGTAAAAACATTCTGTTTGAGTTGGATGAACATTATAAACACGGCCTAAAGCTGCGTCATTTTTACACCAGGGTACCCATCAACATCTTGGCCACGTTTTCTTCTATAAAATGTATTTCTTTCCCAGATGTAATATTGGGGTACTTCATGGTATAACAAAGTTTTTGCAAAATCGTCTTTTCTGCAGAGCTCGAAAAATCCAGTGAGAGTCGATGCAGGAGGATTATTAACGCGATCATGAAGGTTTTCATCATTAAAATAAACTCTTTGTCCATTTTGCAAATGGGCCGCTAAATGAACGACTGTTGGGAAACGTTCATGAATAGGAAACTAAAAAATTCTCCAAACAGCTTCAGAAGTGCTAATATAGCGACCATTAAGATATTTTTCTACCTCATCGTTATCATTTTGCGCAGTGAATGTGGCTTGATCAGAACCTTTATGAATGTATTTACATATATATTTTATAGCTTTGACTGACTGGCAAAATTCCACGTTAATGTGTGCGTTGAAAGTTCGTAATAAAACTGGATTATATGGGACAACCCACCTATTGTCTACATTAGTATCAGTTCCTCTTACATGCAAGACACCTATATTTCCCCCGCTATCTGGAGCTCTACGTCTATAGGTTGGGTAACCATCATCACCAGTTTGTCTCTCAGAAATTAACCTCCTTGGGCATTTTTTGAACACATGTTTTCTTTCATACATGGTGATGTTGGGTTATTTGGTCCACAAGGGCCATGGATCATGTTTTTCATGACAATGTTGTAAAGTTCAGGATCTTGTTGTTTATCGGGTATTTCAGCCCATATTATGTCATCTATGGAATATGGTCGCACTTTGTTTGTAAGCCATAGCAAAATGTGCGCATGTGGTAAACCTCTTTTCTGCCATTCCACGCTATAAACAAAGGCCTTAGTTGGTCCAAAAATATGCTTTATTGTTAAGAGGTCTATCATTTTCTTGAGTTCTAAATGAAAAACTCTTGAAATCAAATCATTTCTGTCTTGTGATTTTTGATCTGTAAATAACTCAATTTTTATTTATGGCCATTCTGGATTACAGGTGAAGGTGATGAAAATATCTGGTCTCCCGAAATTTCTGACATGTCATGGCGTCTTGGCTTTTTCATTAATATATCGTGGAGATCCTATAAATGAAGAAGGTAATATAACATATTGGCCTATATTAGAAGCATTAACACTTTGATAATTAACAACTGCGTCTCGTAGATGTATATATTCATCGGCTCTCAATTTTTTTTATTGCATCCTTTAAAATTAAGTCGTTCAGATATAATTTTTGCCGCCATATCAACACAATATTGATTAAGCAATCCTCTACAGTAATGTAAACTTTTCATATCCTTTGTTCTCACCATAAGCCTGAAAGCATAAAATTGCATACATGATACTGTCTTAGGTCGTGCAGCACCGTTTTGTTGTTGAATGTTGATGCAGTACCCATCATCTCCTCGTGGGAAGAGCAGGGGATATTGTAGTGGGTCATACGATCTGTGTAACTCAGAAACTCTTTGAAGATGACCATTTCTATTATTCAACACAATATCTCTCGGACCTGTATCCNTTATTCAACACAATATCTCTCGGACCTGTATCCTCATCTTCCAAAAGAACAGTGACTTCGTCTACAGTTGGCGCATTATACCGACCACGGTGATCGGTGGGAGGTTTTAGATCAGCGAGTATAATTAGTTTTAGATCGTGCACTGGTCTGTTTTCAAGATTATNCGGTGATCGGTGGGAGGTTTTAGATCAGCGAGTATAATTAGTTTTAGATCGTGCACTGGTCTGTTTTCAAGATTATATTTGAAACTTTGAATATAACTATAATTATCATGTAGCTCTTTTTGCAAAGGGTCGATAAGATCAATTTGTAGATTCGGATTTAAATTTTAACGCAAACATAGCTGATCAGCTTGGGAAACGAAATATATTTGCAAAAATTCGGGCTGCGCACTTTGAGCAGGAAGTAAATTTCCTATCAAGTGGTAAACTTGTCCGTGTATCTTGAATGTACGCACAAATTTCCCCTCGCGAATTTCTTTGGCACCAAATGACGTCTTTTGAAATAGAGAGTTATATTGTCTTGCATGACATAAAAAATGTTTTGAACCTGAATGTATACCTAATAATAATTATTTCAAAACTGGTGTTCGTTCCGGAACTTTAGGGATATTTACTTTACCGCTGCTGCAACATAAACCGGGGGCTTCAGTTTTCCATTGACGTGCTTGGCAATTGTTGCAAATATTATTCATTCTGCCAATGTCAGCGTCGTTTATCGCAGAATAATGTACATTAGAGTCATAATTAAAGGCCAAATTTTGTATATTGGTTTGCCTATGTGCCCTAATAACATTTGATCTTACTCGTTGTTGGGTTAAACGCCGAGATCTTTCAACGCTAGATTCCCTAAGCCGGTTTTGTTCGGTTATGTTACGTTGACTGTCCAACCTATACATACGCTCATTTTCCGTTTCATTGTCACGCAAAAGTCTCAAACGCTTTGCTGTTGCAGAATGCCGAGAAAGCTGANTTGTTGGGTTAAACGCCGAGATCTTTCAACGCTAGATTCCCTAAGCCGGTTTTGTTCGGTTATGTTACGTTGACTATCCGACCTATACATACGCTCATTTTCCGTTTCATTGTCACGCACAAGTCTCAAACGCTTTGCTGTTGCAGAATGCCGAGAAAGCTGAGATTTTCTTCGAAGCATTTTGAATTAAACAAAANAAGTCTCAAACGCTTTGCTGTTGCAGAATGCCGAGAAAGCTGAGATTTTCTTCGAAGCATTTTGAATTAAACAAAAAATCAAAACAGAAAAAAAAAACCTGGTTATACAATGTGCGAAAAAAAATATTAAATTAACAATTTCTTTATAAAAATTTTATGAATTTTTAGTGTTTTAATCAGTTATTTATTCCACTTGAAGAACTATTTTCGTGGCAGAAGAATATTAAATCAAATTATTATACAAATGTATTTACAACTAACTATCAAAACAATCCATGAACTTACTTTTATATTCTTACTTCCTAAGTACAAATTAAGCAAAACAATGAAATTCGGAAAAACGAACGTAGTGATACTTATGCCTGAAACGCAAACCTATCAGATAAAAAACATAAACTGTAACCTACATACCTAATTACTAAGTACTAACCAACTAAACAAAAATNTATCAGATAAAAAACATAAACTGTAACCTACATACCTAATTACTAAGTACTAACCAACTAAACAAAAATAAAAAAACCCATTCTAATAGAACAACAATGTGTTTGTGTATAAGTATTTACAAATTAAACGTTAAAAACAATGTGAACCCTATTTTTAAATACCTACTTTCTAGTATTGACCCACGAAATAAAAAAAATTAAAATTATTTAACCAACGTATATAAGCTCAAACAAATTGCGTCTAGGACACGACTGTTGCGAAGGGAGCCGAACACGCGTCTGAGCCNCACGAAATAAAAAAAATTTAAATTATTCAACCAACGTATATAAGCTCAAACAAATTGCGTCTAGGACACGACTGTTGCGAAGGGAGCCGAACACGCGTCTGAGCCGCGCGGCATGGTACCTCGTAGACGTGCACAGTTCGGCTGTTCTCGGTAATGCTCGGTTCGGTTCTTGTTCGGTTCTCGTCGGGTGACCGCCCTCGGCCACCGACTCACCGAATCGCATTGCCCGCCAGCGCTTTTACTTGGTTTTCGCTTAGCGTTTTTTCTGACTTTCTTTCTTTTTGCTCGGCTTCTAAGGGTCGTGTCGTGATGTTGAATAGCCTATAACATTCGTCAAGAAATGAGCTATCAAATGCAAAAACAATTTTTCAAATCCGACTGGTAGTTCCAGAGATTAGCGCGTTCAAACAAACAAACAAACTCTTCCGCTTTATTATATTAGTATATATATTATTTGCAGACTTATGACCCTTATGTTTCCTTTATTTTGACATCACAGATCTTGATTATGGCAGGAGCTCCACATAAATATAACAAAACACGCAATGCAAGGAGGTTTGTACACACGATTTGTGTTACATGTTTGGTTATCACTCGGTGCATGTCTCAGTCGTCGGCAGGAGTTCATAATCAGGCCACAGGCCAGGATGGAGCTAACAAAGAATATGAACCCAAAAAAACCGGACTGCCAGGAAGGTAAAGTAGAGTGCAAATCCATGCGCGCGAAAAATAAAATGCGACATGTTTAGCAATGACATTAGTAGTCCACCAATAGGGCCGGGTAAGAGCTTACCTAGCGTCTGTTGAATGCATGCCACTGGCCCAGTTGGTCTTGCTGAGATGTTGGCCAGGTTTAGTGGAATGGGCGTTTCTTATGGATGGCTCATGTGGTTGGCTTTGTATGTCTGGTTCATATGGTTGCCTGGTATGGTCTGCTCGAATGCCCACTCGGTCTTGACAAGATGTTGGCTTGGTTGATTGGTTTGTATAGGTGATTGATATGTATAGTTGATATGGTTGGACAATATAGATGGTTTGTTTGGTTGTCTGGTATGGCCAGTTCGTATGACTGGCTGCTATGGATGCTTTGTATGGTTGATGTGTATGGCCCACTGGCTTCGGCAGGTTTGTATATTCGTGTGATGATGTTAATTTGTATTGAGATCTGGTATGGTTGTTTTGTATGCAACGTTTGTATGGTTGACTGGTATGGTTGACTAGTATGTGTTGCTCATTTGACTGTCTTGTATAGTGGATGATTCTTCTGTGTTGTGTGTTCTGTTCACTCGGAATGGCCCTCTGAAATGGCCAGCTGTGGATGAGATGTTTTGCGAAATTTTTGCAAAGATTTGCGACATTTTATCAGAGATTTGCGAATATTTTGCGAAGTTTTAGCGAAGTTGTTACATGAAGATGTTAGCAATGAGATACAAATAAGGTGACCTGNTTATATTCGTGTGATGATGTTAATTTGTATTGAGATCTGGTATGGTTGTTTGCGAATATTTTGCGAAGTTTTAGCGAAGTTGTTACATGAAGATGTTAGCAATGAGATACAAATAAGGTGACCTGTTTTGTGATTGGTATTTTGGTGTGTTGGTATAGATGGATTTTATGAATGGTTGTTCGTGCTGGTTGGTCATGTCTATTGCTTTAGTCAGTTTGGTTGGAGTTCGTCTCGGGAGGAGACAGTATTGCATTGAGTCAATCTCGGGTGCGGTTAGTTATTGGCTGGTATGGTTGGCTACTCTGTTATTAATGGTCGGTCTGTATGTCTTGTTGGCTAGTTGGCATGATACTGTGTTATGATTTGTTGATCGTGATGGTTGTTAAACTGGTCGGCTGAAATTGTTATTTGGTATGGCCGGTTCATATGTTTGGGTGGTGTGGTTGGCAGGCATGGTTGATTTGTATTTTTAGTTGGTATTGTTGACTTGAATTGTTGGCCTATTTGGTTGGTTCACTCTGTTGCCTAACATTACCGGTTAATGTGAATGTTTAGCATTGCTGGTTCATGTAGTCGACTGATATAGATGTCTTATATGGTTGGTCAATATTGATGGTTCGTATGGTCCAGTCATATGGCTGGGTGGCATGGTCAGATCGTATAACTGGCTGGGATGGTCAATTGTATAGTTCGTTGTTATGGTCGGTTAATATGTTTGGTTCATATGGTTTGTTTTGCACCACTGGTATGTCCATTCGGTGTAGCTGGACTGTTGGCTTGTTTGGGTGTTTGGTATGGATGATTCGTATATTCTGTTCGTATGGATAGCTGGTATAGTTGGTTCATATGGTCATCTAGTGGTGTTGGTTCGTATGGTCAGCTGGTATAGTGGGTTCTTATGGTCTGTCTGTGTGGTTGGTCCATCCAGAAGGTGGATTGGTCTGATCGGCTGGTATGGCCCGTTGGTACGGTCCTTTGATGTGGTTTGCACTATTCATGAGCGATGGGGAGGGGGTTTTGAGAGCCGACGAAATAGCCCAGTAATTTAATGTTGGGGTGGATGTGGTCGTGCTATCGTGACTAAATGAAGCTGGCTGAATTAATTTTAGTATGGGGAGAGAGGTCTGTGACATGTGATAGTTGATGGAAGCGATTCGAATTTAAATATATATACTCAAATTTTGGCAGCCTCGTCTCCAACAGGTTTGGAAATTAATGAAATGGGAGCTCCGTGGTGATATATGCTGAAAACACGAATTACCAGCACAATCTAGTATCCACTACTGAAAACATGGTTTAACGATACAATCTAGTGATAAACTGATGGCAAGATTGGTTGGTGTGGTTGGAGTAATAATTTGTTATGTAGTCAATGATTAAGTGATGCAGGACGTCGGTAGATTCACGAATTATATAGGCAGGAAAATATACAGGTTGGGGTTTAGTTGTCTGCTGGTCACTCTACTGGGATCGGCTGTGTGCTCTGCTGTCTGTACGAGAATCGATCCCTGAAATGGGCGAAGTGAAGGCGACAAACACTACAAGTCTGTAAAGAATCATTTTCCTCAGAAATTAAATATTTTCTGAATTATTTCAGTGTTTTTCAAAGTTTTATAAAAGCAGCCTAAAATTTTTTGGGGTATTTTTAAAACACATTTATAATATTCTGTTGTGGCCGTTATAATTTTTGTAACATTTTCCTTTGATATTTTTCTATTGTTTGGGATGGAGAGAGGNAATATTCTGTTGTGGCCGTTATAATTTTTGTAACATTTTCCTTTGATATTTTTCTATTGTTTGGGATGGAGAGAGGGAGTGGGGTGATGGCTAGTGGTGGGGAGAAGTGTTGGGGAGGTTGGGTAATTGGTTTAGGGAGGAGTTGGGGTGGGTAAGGTATGTTTGATGATCAAGGGGATGGGGCAATAGTGGGGTTGTAGGGGGTGGTGTGGATGCAGTGAGGGAGTGTGTGGGATGGTTGTGCAGGATGGTTGTTGGGTGTGGGGGCCATCACCACTCATTCACCTTATCTGATGGACCTGGCTCGCTTTGTTGCTCCGAGGAATATGTGGTTCATACATGGAGGAGCCTTGAATCCGGCTCCGCTCTTTTAAAAACTCAATAAATAAATTTTTACCATTTATTTTGGAAATTTTTGGGGGGGAACACGATTTTTGGGCTAAATCTGAAGTAGTTTTTCGGTAAGACTGTCAATTTTGATTTGTTAGGCATGACGAAATCCGACATGACGAATGTCTCCTTCTCCGATTCCTGCATTCTTTGGTAGCTTCCATCTCCGACTCCATCAATCTGTGTTCCAGGAGAAACTCTTTTATACTACTGATGTTCTTTGTGATTTTCTTTCTTTTATGACAAGTGGAATGCCAACGCAAGCTGCCAGTGAGAAACGTAAACCTGCAGTGCATTTACATACAGAAGATTTTTGTTATATGTATAATAATAATGGTAAACTGAATATGTCCAAGTATTTT
This sequence comes from Clitarchus hookeri, assembly GCA_002778355.1. Lineage (NCBI taxonomy): Eukaryota > Metazoa > Arthropoda > Insecta > Phasmatodea > Phasmatidae > Clitarchus > Clitarchus hookeri. The sequence continues at coordinate 240,548 of NQII01006148.1, forward strand.
AGTTTAATAATGTCTATACGAGGCACCTTACCCGAAGTAAGAACCTGGTAACGTTGCTAAATAGATATTGCCATTGTAGGTCGTACTCACACATGCTAGGGTTAGAAAACTCTGTGTGCCACAAAAATGCATGCAACGATATAATTCGCCCTTCGTATACATCCACAATAGGTAATATTGTTTCGCAGTTGCCTTGAGACAATTTTGACTCAAAGGAAGAAACTCGTTCTGGTAATGCGACAACGCTTTAAACACATGGGATTATGATCGAAGAGAGAAGTACTGATACAGAGTTATTGATTACTGACACCGGTATTCCACAAAATAAACAACGCTCTGGCCACTGTTTTGAGAAGGTTCTTTAACCTGGTTTCTTTGAAATTCTCACTGAGATATTTATTGAAGTCACAATGACATGCTGTGTTAACAGAACGCATGTTGAAAAAGCTATGCAATGTTATTTCCTCTGAACTGTGTGCAGAACACTATTCAGTGAGACAACTCTGGCTGGGCAGGATGAGTTTAAGCATCATGCAGTATTGAAGAAGAGCAGAACTAGTCAACAATAGGCTATTGACACCGATATCTTCGCCAATTACAGAATGTTCGACTATTCAAGAAACTCTGACAATATCATAAAAAAATAATTAAAATCTGATCACATGTCTCCTGCCATTACGGCTCCACCTCTCTTACAGAAATCCTTGGTTTTCGCGTTATAATTTCGGATTCATAGTAATTACTGACCATGTAGGATTATAGAAAATTTACATTTTACGAGGTGTTTGATATTTTTGTGCGTAATTGTTATTGTATGTTATCTGCTTGTAAAAAGTCGAGAAAATATTTATATTTTATTAATGATTTATCGAATTTTTACAACAAGCAGATAACACACAATTTAAATTAGGCACAAAAATATTAAACAACTCGTAAAATGTAAATTTTCTATAATCGTACATTGTCAGTAATTACTATGAATCCGANAAAAATATTAAACAACTCGTAAAATGTAAATTTTCTATAATCGTACATTGTCAGTAATTACTATGAATCCGAAATTATGATACGAGAACAACGAATTTCTGCAAAGTGGCGAAGCCGAGCCTAAAAGTATATGATGTGCAATGGCAGAGCCACTTATATCAATACGATGTTATTTATGTTGGTATTTTCCATGCTGTTTGCTCTTATTTTGGCTGCTTAGGTAAATTATTGGGTGGTTCTGGTTCTCAGATGTTTTAATTGAATGACATTAAACAAAATCATGCCCCGAAATTGTCCTCTTTTAAATAAAAAATAATAAACTTGCGACGGGAATACTAAGAGAAAAAGAAAAATGAAAGTAATTTACAAAAAAAAAGCATTTAAGTATCCTTTGTTTCGCCAATGTTTTCCGGTTATGCTTTAACTTATTAAAGACAGACAACTCAAACCTGATAGTAGAAAGTAATCGCTACAATTAAACACATATACTGAATAATCGCACAGGGGAAGGAGGTTAGAGGTTGGGCTTTTCTCTATAAGTCGCGGGGTATAATCCAGAGTCTTGAAGACGTGATGATAGCCTCACCTCACACGACACTTCTGTGCGCGTCTTTAGTGGTTACCTACCCTCGTCAACCGATATTCAAAGCACTTACTGAAGAGCCAAAAAAACTGGTACACCTGCCTAATATCGTGTAGGGCCCCCCGAGCACGCAGAAGTGCCGCAAGNAAAACTGGTACACCTGCCTAATATCGTGTAGGGCCCCCCGAGCACGCAGAAGTGCCGCAAGACGACGTGACATGGGCTCGACTAATGTCTGAAGGTATGCAGGAGGCAATTCACATCATGAATCCTGCAGGGCAGTCCACAAATCCAATCTGCGCCAATTTGAGAAAGGGTTGCACGTCTGTCACGTTTAATGATTCTCGTCAGTCGTCGTTTGTCCCGTTCTTTCACGATTTTTTTCCAGCCGCAGTGATGTCGAACATGTGACGTTTTACCGGATTCCCGATATCCATGGTACACTCGTGAAATGGTCGTACGCGAACATCCAAATATTATCGCTACCTCAGAGATGCTATGTCCCATCTCTCGTGCGCCGACTATAACACCACGTTCAAACTCACTTAAATCTTGATAACCTGCCATTGTAGCAGCAGTAACCGATCTAGCTGCCGACCGCATCGCGTTAATCTGATTGGTTCCATACCTCTGATATTTGCATACGCACGCCTATACCAGTTTTTTTTACTCTTCAGTGTACAACAACTAAAACTCGCCATTCTGACAATCGTCTGTTTGGTCAAACACCTGTTCTATTAAAAGAACTTCTTGTTAAATGCCGACTCTTACAAACGCTGGAGTACTGGGCTACGAGGATTGTAAAAAATCCAAGGTAATTAAAGACCAACACCTGTTAAGCTAAATGTGTGATAATCCAAACTCAAGTCTTGCTGAACTTCTTAGGCGTCTCCTTGCGTTATCACAACATTCGCTGTCGGAGTAGCCTCCTCATGCTCTGCCTAGTTAAGTTAGACAGTGTCTTCTCCCAATTACACATGGCCAATAGCCTACCTGCATGTGCACCTGTTTGGCCAACCACATGTTCGGTAAAACACCTGTCAAACGCCTGTCATGCAGAACACTTCGTAACTGAAGAGAGAAATATTTGGTGAAATACCGGTTTCAAAAAATGACATTTCGTCTAAATGCAGCGCCCCCCTCCCTCCTCCAACACAGAATACCAGAAATCGGTCAGAAGATTTGCCAGCCATCCTAAGGATGTGAGTAGTATTGTATAATTATGGACTAATGTACTTGTACGTAGTTTTGTATTCTAGGTAAAATATAAGAACATGACAAGAAACTTGCACGTTCTGCTTCGCTGAAATGTAATAAATATTACATGTGGAAATATCCTGTATGTTTGTGGAAGTTGTATTTGTGGGCGTTCTAAACGGCGAGCTCTTAAGCTCCCTGAGGGAACCATATTTATTGTTAGTGGAGATAGAGCAAAGTGCGTGGACAGGGCTGTGCGCCAGAGAAAGGGCGGAGTGGTGAATGCCGACAACCCTCACGCTGAATATATCTCAGTTTCTGGTGAAAGCAGCGCTGTTTAACCACCCCCGCCCACCCCCTTGCACTGCGCGCGAAGCACAACGTCGAAGAAGCGCTCATAATTCACGACACACCCCCGGCGGCGCCCAAGGCTGCCCTGGATGTAGTTTCACCCCCACCCCACCCACCACCATCACCTACTCAGCGAGGCCACACACACAACTGACGTGCGTCGTTTCTTGTAACCACTGCGGCTCTGGCTTCGTTCCCTTCTAGTCACTATGAGTGCGCTCTCCTTTCTCACGTCCCTTACTCCCATACCCTGCGTGACATACAACATTACATACTCTCAATGCACCAAGTACACACTTATTNTCTAGTCACTATGAGTGCGCTCTCCTTTCTCACGTCCCTTACTCCCATACCCTGCGTGACATACAACATTACATACTCTCAATGCACCAAGTACACACTTATTTACAAAACTAGTCAGCAAAACTGTGCGTATTATGTGATCATAACGAAGACTCGTCAATGCTATCATTTTGCCATTGCTGAAACTAGAGCCGAGCGTATTGTAGCGCATGTCCCACACTGAGACGACATGGAAGAGAAAATGCACGATAAACACGATACTCGAGGTCTACAAGATTCTAGAGCCAACATAGAAATACAACNCACCCCCTTGCACTGCGCGCGAAGCACAACGTCGAAGAAGCGCTCATAATTCACGACACACCCCCGGCGGCGCCCAAGGCTGCCCTGGATGTAGTTTCACCCCCACCCCACCCACCACCATCACCTACTCAGCGAGGCCACACACACAACTGTCGTGCGTCGTTTCTTGTAACCACTGCGGCTCTGGCTTCGTTCCCTTCTAGTCACTATGAGTGCTCTCCTTTCTCACGTCCCTTACTCCCATACCCTGCGTGACATACAAGATTACATACTCTCAATGCACCAAGTACACACTTATTTACAAAACTAGTCAGCAAAACTGTGCGTATTATGTGATCATAACGAAGACTCGTCAATGCTATCATTTTGCCATTGCTGAAACTAGAGCCGAGCGTATTGTAGCGCATGTCCCACACTGAGAGGNCGTATTGTAGCGCATGTCCCACACTGAGAGGACATGGAAGAGAAAATGCACGATAAACACGATACTCGAGGTCTACAAGATTCTAGAGCCAACATAGAAATACAACAACAAGTTACTCATAACTAATGAGCCTACTTTCCTCTCATGGATGCAATTAATTTTTAACGGATTTCTTAAAAGTTTAGATGGTATGTAGACCTTGACGTCTCATTGACAGCAACACCATTGGATATGGAACCAGAAACATATGGAACAGTATTGAGACATTGACAATTACACACATGCCGTATCCAGGACTCGAAAATAGAAAACCTCGTACCATTAGCTAACGTGCAATCAACTGCATCACGGAGGTCGGATCCCGAGCACCAACTTCGCATATTTTAATGATAGGGTTTACTAACCTGAAATATTTACAGAGCTGTCATTTTGAAAATAAGTGTCTGCGCAAATAAAAATACGTAAGTTTACATGGCTACTATAGCGCTACTTGTGCGAAGACTTTGGTGAAAAATCGGTTGATTGGTGCCTTAGATAAGGCAAAAAAAAAAACATTATTTTCTTATTTGGTGCTTTCTTACAAGATGACTTAAAGACAGGTATCGTACATGATGCGTCTGGTAGCTACTATCAGCACAAAAAGTTTGGTTGATTTTGGTTAAATGGTATAATGTGTATGAAAAAGTTATCAAAATATTTTATTGCTGCCTTTTTGAAAATCAATGTCTGACCAAACTTAAATCATATGTATTAATATGGCCTTCTATGGCTCTAATATTGTGCAAAATTTGGTGGAAATTAGTTGAATTTTCCCGGAAAAACGGAAAAATGTTCTGTTTTATCACCTGGCACTATTTTACAAAAAGGCTGGCAAAAGAGGATCTCCAAACGCATATACATGTGATGAATTTTGCTAACGTACAAATTTTGGTAAAGTTTTCTTGAATTATTTTATGCATATGCCATAATAATCTAAAATATATATATATGTATGAACGTCATTAAGAAAAGCCTGCCGTCCCTCAAACATGTTAGTTACTTACACAACTGCATCACTGCTTGCGTAAAGCATTTGATTTGTCCTCGAACAATTGCACAACACCTCCATTGTTTCATGTGGCGATCTTCATAAATGGAGGAAAACAGGTTATGTATTAGCATATTAGATGATTGTCATTGATACAGTATACAATGATAGGTTGAAATCTTTTCCATAGTTTCGTACATATGGCACACTAAGTTAAAGTGTTATTATAGCTTTTAGTCGCCATTCAGAAAATAAGTGCCTGGCACAATTAAAACCTACAATTTAATATTTCCTGCACAGTACAACTTCTTCACCGAATTTGGTGGGAATAGGTTAATTGTTTCCTGAGATAGAACACAAGATTTTTTTCATGTGGGGCTATGTTACATAATGGCAGAGAAATGAACCTCTGTGTAGACAAATTCGAGGGGTATAATAGATACTGCCACCATATAAAGTTAAGTTTAAATTTGTGTCGTAGTTTCGTAGCTATAAATTAATAAAATAAAACGTTTATATAGCCGCCATTTTGAAAATAAGTCTCTGACCTAATTCATACACATCAGTATATATGGCTTGCCCTACTGGTACTTGTTTGCTAAATTTAGTGAAATCAGTTTATTTTCTCCGAACATATGACATAAAGATTTTAATTTGTCATTGCGGACAAAAGAGATTATGTGTTGACACATTTGATGGTTGTAATATATACTGCCAGCATACAAAGTTAAGTTTGAGTTATTTGTGTGGTTTAGACAATATCATACACTAACTTAAAATTGCTATATTACCGCCATTTTTTAAATAAGTGTTTGACAAACTGAAAACTAAGCAGTTTAATCAACAGTCACAGTACTACTTGTTTGCAAAATTCGGTACGAATCAGTAAATTGTTTGCCAAGATGCCTAAAAAACCTTGTTTATTAGTGCGACGCTATCTTACGAAATGGCGGACAAAAGGCGTTCCATGAAGACACATTTGTTAGTAGTAACATGTACTGCCAGCATAAACTGTTAAATTGGAATTGGTTTCATGGTTTAGGCCAGGGCTTCCCAAACTGTGCGTCGTGGCATTATCCCAGGGGCGTCCTGAAGCGATCCACGTAGATGGTCTGTCTGTGAGGACGCGACCGAGTGTTGTGAGCGGCGCGCGCATTCTGACTGACTGACTGACTGTCGCGGGCCACTGGCGCCGTCGACCACCCCAACCCCCCACCATTATGTACTCCATCCCCCGCGCTGGCATCTTGTTCAGTCAAGCTTTTGTTTCGTTTAATTACGCACGCGGAGTTTTGATACCGATTATGGATAATGTTATTCAAAGAAATAGAAAACGAAGTGAAGACTCGTGAGAGAGCAGCAAAGAAACTTTATAAAAACGCAAGAAGTATAGAAAATATGACGACCAGTATTCTGATTTCGGATTTACCTACATCAGCAAAGGAAATGTGTAACTTCCTCAATGTGTTGTGTGTCATAAGGTGTTGGCTGCTCAAAGTATGCTTCCTAATAAACTAAAACGCCATTTTGAAACAACTCACAGTCAGCTACAAGGTAAGTCGCGAGACTTTTTAGTTAGAAAATGGCGAGAACTGAAACATCAGTCCACGGCTTTGCTTTCAAGAGCATCAGTACCTACCAAAGCACTGCTCGCCTCCTACAAGGTAGCTCACCGTGTTGCCAAATGTAAGAAACCACACACGATTGCTGAGGAACTGATTTTACCTGCAGCGGTGGATATGGTATCAGTGCTGATTGGAGAATCGGAAATGCACCTCTTTCAAACAATACGATTATTCACCGTATTCATGACATGGCAGAAGATGTTAATGAGTAAATTGTGGAAAAACGTTCAGGTTTATTTGCCATTCAACTGGATGAGGCGACCGATAGTAATGACGACGCTCAAATGATACGTCGCGTGCGGTACATACACGAAACAAACGTGTGAGATAGTGGTAAGGCTACTGATTTATTTAAGATCTTAGATTCATACATGATCGAAAATAACATTAAACGGGAGAACTGTGTGGGTGTGCATATGGATGGCGCTCGAGCGATGTCTGGACAGTATGGAGGTCTACAAGCTCTCATCAAAACCAAGGCTCCAAATGTAAAATGGACACATTGTGTCATTCATAGAGAGGCCCTGGCTGCAAAGAACATTACACTTGAATTAAATTTTGTGATGGACATAATTATCAAAGTGGTGAACTGCATTAAAACACGACCTGTGAAAGCAAGATTTTTCCATAAGCTTTGTGAATAATTGGGTGCCGAGCATACTTCTTTAATTTGTTATTGCAACTCTCGTTGGTTGTCCAAAGGCAATGTACTCGCACGTGTACACGAATTACGAAATGAGTTTTCCACTTATCTACAGACAGAATCACACAATGATGCGCAAAAGTTTACTAATACAGAGTTTATAGTAAAATGGGCATATCTCTGCGACATATTAAAAAAATTAAATGATATTGATAAGTCCTTGCAGGGAAACGAAACGCACATACTGTAACTGGCAGATAAAATTACTGGGTTTCAGAAGAAGTTGCTGTTATGGAAAAGAAAATTAGAAGAAGAACAAGTAAATACAGACTGTTTCCCTGCTTTATAAAACATTATACAAGAAAAATTGATTGAAATTCTCGATCCCTCTTTAAAATTAATATTTACACAGCACTTGTCATTATTAAGCAAACATTTTAAAAATATTTTCCCGAAAATATGGAGCAATATGACTGAGTTAGAAACCCTTTCCAGTCGACCTCACCATCAACACTCTCGACAGAGGAAGAAGAACAACTAACAGAATTGTCCTGTGACTCCAGCCTTAAGTTCCAATTCGACAAATACAAAAAAACGGCTTGAATTTTGGAGCTCAGTTTCTCACGAATATCGTGCCATCAGTACTGCAGCATTGAGGGATCTATTACCATTTGCGACATCATACTTGTGCGAAACAGGCTTTTCTGCAGTTGCAGTAATAAAAAGCAAGTACAGGTTGCAAATAAATGTAGAGAAAGAGATGAGAGTGGCAATTTCAAACTTGAGCCCGTTTTAGAAGATACGCTCAGAAAAGCAAGCACATCCTTCTCATTAGTAGCTAGCCAAGAAAGTAAAATAAATATCTATTTTTATTTATCGGTAAGGTCTTATGATTTGTTCTTAGTTTCTAATAAAAAATATAAATGTAATTTGGAGTTTTTTTGATAACACACTGGTAGGCTTCCTTTTGGTCAGAAGGGGAGGGGGGGTCGCAAAGAAATGGCAAACTCCCAAGGGCGTCACAGTAAAAATAAGTTTGAGAAGCCCTGGTTTAGACGATATAGCTAAGCTAAAATTGCTATAGGCTGCGATTTTGAAAACAAGTGTCTAACTTAATTAAAACATATTAGTTTACATTCCCTGCCACTTGTTTGCCAAATCTGGTAGAATCGGGGAATTCTTTCGCTATGTTACAACATGTCTGGCAAAAGTGTCTATGTGTTGGCATATATGATGCTTGTAATTGATACACCACAGCATAAAAAATTGTATCGAAATTTAAGAGCAGTATCCTATATAAACCAAATGAACTCTAACATATTCCTATAATCGGAATTTTAAAAATAATTGCCTAATTAACTTAAATCGCATACGTTTACATGGCCTATCATAGCAATGCTTACTTGCCAAATTTGGCGAGAAGTGGTTGAGTATTTTTCGAGATTTATCGTACAGGCTTAATTTCTTAATGTGGCGCTATCTTCTCAAATTGTGGACTAACAAAGATATCCACCACTAAATTCGTAGCTCAAATTGTGCACTTCCAGCATACAGAATTTGGTTTAACTCTATCGATTAGTTCCCGAGATATGACAAATCACCCTACATTTTTTAATAAGCGCACAGCGTGCTCGAAATATATACACATTTAAGGTGTATACCGAATTTGGTGGAATTCGGTTCTTGCGTTCAAAAGTTTTTAGGAAGACACACACAGACACTCGGATAGGACAGTGATTTCAAAAGCCTTTCTTACTTTCGGAAAGTCGGCTTAAAAGGGCAATCCTACATTACATGTTTGCCAACTTTGTGAGCAAATATTATGATAAGGTGATGCATTGATGATAAGCTGTTTCTGCGCCAAGAAGCCGCACGTGTGCATGCGGCACAGGATGTTGTGCTGAAGGAATGCAATACATAAGTTGGCGACATATTTGTCCAGAATGTTGGCAAAAGCCGTAATGTAGGGATGCCTATTTTCCTATATTGGCCCTCCACACACCTGCAAACTTGTATTATCGTGTTAATAACATTTATTTACGTTTCACGACCTCTAAAATACTTAGTGAAATCCATCCCAACCGGCTTCTCCTTGGGGCTGGTTTTTCTTCAGTGATTTTTAATCCCCATTTTCGGCCGCTTATACAATAGTTCATCAATACCAACTCACTCACCACCCATTAACTCAAGATATTAATGTCTTATTCCATTAAGGAAGTAACGACTGAAACTGGATATGCTTTCATACATTCATTTCGTGGTTGTCATTCTTATAGATTCTATGTAGTGGTTGGTAAATAATGACACGAATAAATCAATATTTCTCTATAAAAATTTCAATCTCAGGTTTGTGTACTCAGGCAAGAAATTCACTTTGTCTTTTCGCTGCTACGGATACCATAAACTATATTTAAGCTATGTTTTCCCATTCGTTCAATATCCGCAGTGCAACAGTTTTGCGAATACCGAGTTAGCACCTAGTTGAAGGCGAGTCGCTATTATTCGTTATCACTTTCCAGCTATGTCAGCAGTATTATGTTCTGATAGTTGTGTATCAGCACCTCCACCTTACGCCACTAATCAAACTCACAGAGCAATGCCGACCTCGCAGTTGGATGCGTGGCGCTGTGGTTCTCGGTTCGACTCCCGGCCCGGCCACCGTAAGTCCAGTTTCCCGTGCTTTTCTGAAGTCACTGCAGGCGACTTCCGAATCTGCTGCATCATACATGCCATGGTGGCTNCGAGCCAAAGGCTCACACACACACACACACACACACACACACACACATTCATGCCTTAAGGCGGTCACCTAGTGAGAGGTATATTTGTGTGAGACAGAAATCGATTAAGCGTATGTACCGTGGTATCGCTTCTACGCGGAAGCCAACGAACTAGAAATGTATTCGTCGTGACCATATATCTTCGGGAATTTAAGCGATGACGCTCCAATTTTATTGGACGTAACTCTGTAGCAAAGTCCAATGCATGCCTCCATCTTAGTTTCCCGTGTATTCTGTTCGTATATTTTGAGACACAGCAGTGTGAAAAAAAATCGTTCTTAGTTATGTTGAATGGCATGAAAATAATACTTCAAACTGCGTGATGCCTTGAAAGTACTATTCCGTCATCATGTAGAATTTGATTTAGTTTTCTTAAGTAAAGATATTGGTGGCAATTTTAATAGTTTCGTTAAAAAAAATTCAAAAACGCTGCAACACATTTTAAGTGCTAGGTAGGCAACAGTCTTTCCCAGGATGACCTTTTCAATATATGTACGTCGGTGAGACCTAGATACAGGCGTTAGAGTATGTGATGTTATGTGAACTATGCATTGTTTTAACAGTTTGATGGCAACCTTAAGGTGGGAGGAGAATGGTTTCCAATGAATCATACCACCGAACAGTACAAAATGAAAAACTCATTGAAAATGGGTACCCACACTAACATATTTGTCAGAAAAAGTGCGATTTATATTCTGCAAGAAAACATAATGTTAACATTGTAACAATTTAAATACTCTGTTAGAGTTTACTTATTTAAACTGTATTTAAATTAATTAGAAGCGTACATTTTAATAAAAATTTAATCTTGTATTTATTCTCGATACTACAGAAAACATATTTTGCAAGGGAAAAAAAAAAGAACTTTTATCGGTACATGGGGAAACATGAGTCTATGACAAGTGGAATGCGTTACAGAGACAGGAGCCATCCGGCCAACATGTAAACATATCCAGTTATCCATACAAAATCCACCAAAATGACCCAAAACCAGCAATTTGCTGTCGAGTTTCACTGAAAATGAACAAAGGCGACTCTAGACTCTTCGATGTGCGAGTCAAAAAATCGCCAAGTCAGGAAGGTGGAGTAAGACTCAGAGCTCAGCTGAGCGGAGCAGGAGAGACATCGACTGTATCGGTTTTTCATTATGGAACCCGACCACCATTTTGGAATTCCTTGACCTTTCCTGGGGTGATCTTAATCTTGATCTTGGGATACTCCTGTAAACTAAATATAAAAAATTACAAAAATGTATTAAATAAATTTAAAAACGAGGCAAAATTACATAATTTACCCCGAATTCGATTTTGGATATCTTCGACATTCTCCATTTAAGTAACCTTGAAGTCGAAAAAAATATATTTATTTAACATTTTTAAAATCAGTGTAGAAATCACATTATTGAACACAAACTCCATCTTGGATATCGGTGATCTTGACCTTGATCTTATAACGGCCTGAAAACCTAAACATTTCAGAAAATCGAACAATTTGGGGGAAAATGGAAAAAATTAAGCAATAATTACATTATTGACCATAGCTGCCATATCGTATATCCATTAACTTGATCGTGACACCAAGTGAATTTAAACCCGAAAAAATCAAAAAATATTTTTAAAAAATACTTAAAAATTAAAATAGTAATAATAAAAATGTGAGATTTAATGAAAATAAAAAAAAAACTTTGAAAATTGTTGGAACTAGTTTTAAAAACCATGTATAAGTTCAACAAATATCACAGCACGATGACCAGCAGGAAACTAACCCCTCACACACTTATATTTATTTAATTGGTTATTTAGTTGGCTGGACTCCACCCTCGCCACTGTATCCTGTGAGGTTCGCTGCACACTCCTCGAGACTGGACGTCTCATGTTGGTCACCACTCTGCTCACGTCTTGGTCCCAGTGTCCCTACCACTTCTCCTTCTCTACTTGCTCTTTGCTGTTCCCCTCCCTCCGCGCGTGCATGCTACGACAGTGTCACCCTTATGGATATTTTCTATAAGGCCATGTTGCTGCCTTCTTCGAGTCATTTTTTTTTTGTGTTTGCTTCTGGTCTGACTCGTCTGTTTGGTCTTTGTGTTAATTTTCTTGGCTTCTCAGGGCATTGCAGCATGTATGTCATGATATAGCAATTTAATTTCAGCTGTTTGTATGTACTTTTAACGTAATGCGTTGAGCTAGTTCATGTGTGGTATAGGTTAGCGTCTGTTCGTCTGTATCATCCTCAATTCTTTTTGGCCGCCCTGTCCAAATTACGTTTGTGTTTAACTTGTTATCGGGTAACGGTTGTGGTTCGCTGAGGATGTTCCTTATTTTGCATTGTGATTGGTTTTAATATCTTTAATTGTTTACCGTGGTTAGCCCCAAGTCAGAGCTGGAATGCGTCTGAGGGAATGTTGAAATGGACCNCGAGAAGGTTGAAAGGGACTGCACCCTCTTTCGCATTTAACAGGTTTCTTTGTCAAGACTGCCGACGACCTGCCTGCTCCGATGTTTATTTATTTGTAAATGCTCGCATATTAATTCTATTGTTTAAAGAATTATATAGCACTATCAATATGTTTGCATTTGTCAATTTTGCATATGCACAAGTGGTTCTGAGTAGATTCCACTCGCGTGCCCACTGATAGTAACAATGTTTTTAATATTCTTAGTGTGTGTATTTGTTTAATGGTAAATTAACACTGGGTTCGTGGGCTCCATCTAAGGGGCCCGCTGATTCATGTTCCAGTTTATAATTCATTTTATTATGTTTTATTTGGCAGTTTGTTAATAGCTAGTTGAGTTAAATGTGCCATGCTCTCCTGAATGTTGTAATCGTTCAATTTCAAAGACGATCAATGAGCATGTCTTGTATAACATTATTGGGAATAAAAAAAAACTTTGAACACATTTTCTGTCAATAACCTGTGGTATGCTACAAGTTAATCTGCGCAACTCTTCTGCCTTGTCTAAGATTATAGAATTTTTTACATATATTTTAGCAGAGGGCATGTGCTTCCTATACACTTCGAAGAAGGAAGAGCTAGTATAATTCTTGGCAGACTATGAGGTGTCCTATCCTGCTGAAGATAACATGGCACTTCTGCAACATAGAGCCGCTGGCCTTTAGAAGGGTCGCAACCAGAATTCGAGTCTAAATGCGGCCTAGACAGTCTTAGTGAGTGGCAGTTCGTTTGCCTACAAATTACTGTTTCAGGCCATACAGTTCATCGCCTTCCTCCTTGGCGCACTGTGTTGCTTTCTCCCATCACTGTCGCTACAGTTCATTTATGGTTGTGCGATCATAAGATCCTGCTGCGAGCTCTGTCAAAGGAGAAATGTATATTTTGCAACTTATTATTTATTAAATAACTTGTGTAAGTAGATACTTCGCTAATTTACATCAAAAAGTTTTAGCACATGCCTTGCCTGCATGCACTAGGCTAACTTGCAAAGATTACTTTGTACGCCGCTTTCAATGCCATGGCGGGCCCTTAATTACGTATGTTGAAGCCATAGCGGTCCTTCAGCCGGACTTGTGTTTAGATTTGCCAGAAATGGAAATTGATAATATTGTGCTGGAAAACATAGTGCCTCGTGTACACACATTATGCACATTGCTACCCATACCACGAACAATGATCGTGCTCAGGGCAGTCGCAGTTGAATTGGAGGGTCTGCTAGCCACAGCGGATGAATATCATTCTACTTGTTCTCCACCTTCAATTCCTACACCGTTCTATGTGCATTGTGGTTATGTGACAGTTGTGAATGATGGGATTTACAATCGCCATTGTAGTGATGTGCCAGGCGAGGGCATGTTAGCTGTAATTGTATGCTGCCATGTGTTGTGTTATAGAAGCGCAAATGTGTTCACTACAGCCAAATTTGACATGTAATTGCTGGATGTACCCAGGTGGGAAATGAATGACAGCTGTATAGTTGTGCGATGTTTCCGGCCTTCGTTACATGGCACACACAAATCCGCAGTTTCATAAGAAATATATTGTGCAGGTCGCATGTGGGGGTATATTATATTCTGCTTTAGTGGATACCGACAGAACATACTGTGTGGTTAGTTGGCATTTTTTGAAATCTTTGTTGCATGCTAAGGTGTTTTCATGGTCGCGCATTCACTGTCTTTCTGAACTACATTTGTGCATTCCGAACGGTGCCGTACCGATGGTCACTCATATAGTGGATTTGCANGCGAACGGTGACGTATTGAAGGCCACTCATGTAGTGGATTTGCACTTTCAAATTGGCCGTTTGGGTACTCCCAGTTCTTAACTATGATACAATGTTCAGTGAATTTATAATATTTTACCTGGTCTTTTGGGCTTGTGTCGAAAAATTAAAATCAGTGTGGACCATGGGGTAGGCACTTAGCTCGACGAACTGCAGTCTTGCATAGATTCCAGTTTTTCCAATGATGTTGCCGAGTGCTTGTCGCATTGACGTGACGAACTCATTGATGTCATCACCACAAAAATTGGGGAATGTTATTTTCTACCATATAAATTTTCCCTTGTGCATGACATTCCTGTACATGATTGCCACTTTATTTATAGTCCACCTTAATTACAGGTATTTTGCGAAATCTTTCAGAGCTTGCTACAGATCGGGATATTTGTACCTTCAACATCTGAATATTGTTAACTCGGTTTTATGGTAAAAATGCAGCATATTGATAAGTATATGCTCGTGGTCAATCATACTTTGGTGAACTAGAAAATACTTAAGGATCCATTTCCCTTGCATACATTTCACCATGCCTTTCAATATCTAGGTGGCGCGAAAACATTTTCTGTTTTCTACCTTAATAATAGCTCCCATCGATGTTTGTTGCAACCGCCATGTCGGAAATATATTGCTTTAAGTGCGCCCTGGAACCAGTATGAATTCACCCGAATACCAATGGGCGCAAATTATAGAATCCAGGCATTGCCATGCGTGTTGGTTCATGGGTTGTCCGACTTTAAATACATATTTGTTATTAAATACATCGATCATGTAGTTATATATAGTGAAGACATGGTTTCTCAGCTGACTTACACGCATCAAGTGTTGGAGAAGATTAGGGATGTTGTTTAGACTGTGAACCCGGACAAGGTGATGTTGGTTTCGAACCAGATTGAGTTTTTGGCGTACAGCATTTGTAAAGGTGAGCTCTTCATGTATCGGGAACAAGTAGATGCAGTTGTCAAGGGGCCTTAGTGGCTAAGCGGTTAGCCTGCTCGTCTCCCACCAAGGCGAACCGGGTTCAATCCCAGGTCATGTCACCCGATTTTCGCAAGTGGGAATCGTGCCAGACGATGCCGTTGGTTGACAGGTTTTATCGGGATTCCCCATTTCCCCCGCCCCATCATTCCAGCACCCCTCCATTCTCACCTCAATCACCCTCATTGGCTTCAAGACCTCGCTGTAAAGAGCCACCAAAATATCTTCACTCACTCCAGTTATCAACTTTCCACAGCCTCGTACTTTGAAAGAGGCACAGGTATTTTTGGGCCTTATGGGGTACTACTCGCGATTTATCGAGCATTATTCAGAGATAGCTGCTCGCTTGAACCAGCTCAAAAGAAAAGGGATGGAATTCTGTTGGTGTTCGGAACAGGAGCAAGTCTTCATGATGTTAACAAAAGTACTTAGTTCACTGCCTGTTCTCACCTTGCTAGATTTCACGCGGAGTTTCGTCATGCAGGTAGATGCTTCTTCTATGGTGCTCGGTGCGGTGCTGTGATAGTGGGTGGATAGCCTTATTGTGTCTGAAGTCATTTATGAAAAGAAAACACTCGCTGGTTTATTTGGATTGGAAAAGTTTATCTTGGACACTGAACATGACGAGTGTGACCTGTTTACTAACAATAAAGCGCTGAGCTGAGTTATAAATCATCCCCATCAGTTGGGCAAATTAGGTCGGTGGGTGTTGCACTTGTCGAATTTTAGGTTTAAAGTGCATCATGTTTGAAGCGTGTTAACCCTTTCGCTGACGCCCTGTCAAGGATGTTTGGTTCAAATGATCTGTAGATGGTTGTTTCCGAATAACTGGCTTCCTTGATCACTCTATAGGCCTTCCCTCCAATGTGTGGTGTAGGCAAGTTCCCGGCGGAACCGGCGTTTTCCTCTCCAAACCTCCCCTCCTGGTGGCCGATACCTATTAAAAGGTTATACCAGGAGCACTTCTTTCTACTTTTACTTTAACTCCCGCAAACTAAAGCTAACTCGGCTCTTTTGTTTCGCAGGGTACCGCCGGGAACTTGCAATTTTGTGACCGTCATGCTGGGCCGAACAGAATTTAAAGATGCTAGACTAAACTAAACTACCAAACATTCCTAACGCGTACTGCGCGAGTCCTTCTTTCACGATAAATTAAGCATGACGGTATCCCATTAACGCAAGCGCGGCTCAGTGCGTGCGGGTGTGGACCGAGCTTAGATTTGGAGGGGACCGGTTGACCAGAATCACCTCCTCCTCCTCGCCCGCCGCTCGCAAAGAGCACGAATCTATACCACACTGCAGACTTTCGTTTCCGTTCCATTCATAGATGTCGATAGGAGTCAAGTCATGACTAGTATCCAGACAGGCGTGAAGAGTTTCCCTGGGACGAGATCGCTGACGCAATGACGCACTCGACTTGCCAGGGCCTCGTCGCGATTCTACGCCACTGCCCACTAGTCATTTCCATCTTCTTCTCTCTTTCTTTCCTGGTCGGGTCTCTCAGGTCTTCAGGAGGTGTGATCGTCGTGGCGGAGAAAGGGAGAGTTTCCCTGGGCGTGAGGCTGTACTGCGCCAGCTCACGCATGCCAGGGCCTCGTCGCGATCCCAGTCTGGCCAGTCAGACCCTTCCTATCGACATCACATACACACGCATACTTCCTTTCTCTTAGACCGAAGTCTCGTCGTTCCGGCTGGAGCAAGCTCCATCCTACTTCCAATTCACGTTCCGGTATCTTTGCTGTGGTCGTCTTCCTGGAACAGACACAAGTGCGTGATCCAGGAAGAAATAGGGGCTTTTCGTCTTTTCCGATAATATACCAAATAGAGGGAGAATGGGTTCCGACCAGTTTCCGGACGGCGAGAAGAGTTTCCCTGGGTTGAGATCGCTGACNTCATGACTAGTATCCAGACAGGCGTGAAGAGTTTCCCTGGGACGAGATCGCTGACGCAATGACGCACTCGACTTGCCAGGCCCTCGTCGCGATTCTACGCCACTGCCCACTAGTCATTTCCATCTTCTTCTCTCTTTCTTTCCTGGTCGGGTCTCT
>NQII01006149.1:0-86686 GCA_002778355.1 Clitarchus hookeri
GCAATCAGGTGGCGGAATACTGTATTCTTCTCCGTTCCCGTGCAAAATATCAAGTTTGGAATTTTTTTTTAACCCACCTCGTAGTGCTTACATTTTCTTTTACACAAGCCTAGTGAGGGAAGACTAAGGCCCACAACCAGCTACAGAAGATCTCAAGAGTTGCTGCAGTAATCAAGATATATTTCAAGTTAAGTATGATGAATTTTCGATGTAGACACTACGTGCGTAAATAATTAATGATTTTTGAGTAATTAATCTGTCTTATGTTACGCCATCTTGGATAACCATTTATGTTAAAGTTGCTCTACCGATATGCCTACGAGCCCTGAACTGAGGTCTCATGTTCTCCCAACTGAGTTGGTTTGAAAAAATTAGTTATTAATTTAATTTGCACTTTTTGAAATAATTTAAAGAAATGGAACAGACATAATTACGTTTTGAATATAAAATATGAGATACGTACGAGAGGGCTACACTTATAGTTATGGACACACAAAGCAAAGTAAATTTTTAAAACAAAAAAGAGCTGCTATATAATGCTTAGAACTTGCACAGATTTTCATTTAATTCATGATGTTGCAACCAAAATATTTATTTTTCATTTAAATCACATTTATTTCCACTCAAGTCTCTGTGAGTATTCTTTTGATCAGTAGCTAGTTGTAGTTTTGATTTGTGTCTTCCTAGTGTCTCTTGTATATTGTTGGTAGCTCACAGAAATTACCTGTTGCAAGTGTTCCTGAGCTACAAATATCTTTGGTAAGATACATATTAGGGCTGAGCCGATACCGGTACCGATATATCGAAACCGGCTGATATCTTAATTATCGGAATTGTGCGCAATTCATGTTTAAATCGCCGATATTATAACCGATATTTTGCACTAAGAATCTAAGATGATACTGTTTTCAACTTACTATAGTTGGAGTGGCTTAGCTCACTATTTGGTTTTATTAAAATAATCACTATTTTTAAATTGGTTTTTACTAAAGTACCCAACTGGCTGTGTTTATTTTCAAAGCAAAATTAGGCACGTTTTGCACGATTGTTTACGAAACATGTATACAACAAAACAATAGTAGCCACCATTTGCGTTTACTGAATTTTATCTATGGAGGCAAGTGCAGCATAAACAAAACTAAACATTTAATCAGCCCAACACACATGATATATAATATCAACAATAATTAATATTTATGATTACCTCCAACAATATTTTGTCTCAATTGTTTTACAACAAACTGCAAACATGGCGACACACACAAAAAAAAACTTACGTAATATTGTAATGTTGGTTATATTCTGCACATTACTGTGGGCCTAGCGGCGCCATTCCGACAGTTTGCCTTTTTTTGTTTGTTTTGTTAGTTTGTTTGCTGTTGCTGTAGTAACATGACGGTGTTAGGTTAGGGTACAAACGTGGTGAAATAATTTACATGTGCCAGCAATAAACAAATGATATGGCTGGAAGAAAAAGTGATTTGTATTTTTGTCTTATAAATATGCTTAAGCGTAATATGTGGTTCCTAGATTTATATTTATCGTAATAGTTAGGCCTATCACTGAAACAATAAAAACAAAGACAATTAGAATGTTATTTAGGTAAATGATTACAAATTACGTTTTTATTTTTTGAAACTTGCAATAATGTTATTTTTCCTTGTCAAGGCAGTATCGGTATTGGTATCGGCAATATCGGAAAAGGCTCAGAAACCATATCGGCTCACCTCTAGTACATATTGTGGTAAGATCAATCTGGGATGTCCGTGTGTACGTTGTTTTCTGTCTACTATTCACACTTTATCATATTGGGTGCTGATCCATTCTGGCATCAACTTGATACTCATAAACAGTCATGCCACTGGTTTAACATCCTGGTCAAGAGGCCGCATTATTACTCAATTATATTCTCTACTCATTTGTAAGTCTGTTGCAAACTTAACCAAACGTAGGATGAAGAGCCAAGCAATTCTGTGGACACTTCGTCAGACAAATCTCAGGTATGTCCCATAAAAGAAGTAAAATAGGGACATCAAGACGTTTAAAATTAATTCCACTGGAATTGTCTTCCACTTTCACATGATCAGCAAATTCAGACGGTTGACTCTGGGTGTCTAGCGAGACTGTAAATTGAATTTCCTGTAAACTTCTCGCTTTTTCCTCAGAATTCCTGTACATCAAAAAAATTATACGAGAAACTATCAAGTATAATAAATGTCATGCAGCTTATCTGTGGAAGTTTCTGTTGTACTTAAAACTGGTTTCCTGTTACAGTAACACATTGCAGCATAGCACGACACGTCTGACGCAGACAGACGGCAAAATGCAATACGGTTTCACTATCAGGCAACACTTGGCTGGTGACAAAGGTCATCTCAGACCGTGCTTCCATATGTTTTAGAGTGAACACATTAGTAACGCGGAGGAGAGCGCACTTGCAGACCATACCCAGGAAACAATGGCATTTAAAACAAAAAGCACAAACGATACAACAGTGATTATAAATGTAAAAATTTTGCAAATAGGTTATTGATAAACGGTTCCACTAATTCAAGTTGTAACAAGTATTTATCTTCTGTTGCATACTGCATTTCTCACATTTTTTTTTTTCAAACTAAAGTATTTAATCCTTTTTATTCTCTGTCATTCTCATCCATTGTCGACAAAAGCAATGCCTGTGACGTATTTATCGTTGTCAGCTGGCAGCAACCAGCGATGACTACAGATCATGCGCCACATAGCATCATGCTATTGTGAAACCAACTAGTAATTCTCATAAACCTGCTGTTTCAAATAGCATATGCAAACCATACTCATCAGCTATACTGGCAAATTTTCCCTCCACGCCCTAGTTTGCCATATGGCCTCAAGGTTTACTGTACTACCAACAGCTCCCTTCCACCACATTGCAGTGTCCTGCAACTCGCCGCCTGATGCTGACCTAGCCAGCAAAACGTAGCGATCGCGCAAATGCGTGAAAATGTGTCGTCCTTCTTTGTGTATGTATGTGTCTGTGGACAAGTACTACAATGTGAGTACATGAATTCCTGTCCTTTTTATAAATTTTTGTTAGCCTTGCGGTCTACTTGTAACCTTAAGGTGGCCGCACGGTTGAAGGAATTTTGCACGTCTGAGGCCTAAAAGCGTGGGAGATTTAGGGCAACTGAGACATGCGCATCAACACTCTCATCGCCTCTACGCGCAAAGCACACTGAGCAGGCGTGCAGTCTTGCCGTTGATAACTTGCCACTACGAGACTTTCAGCAGAGACCCTACCATTTTATCACATAATAATTAAAATAAAGGTTTGATGCATGCCCCTATTCCTTTTTAATGTTTTCTACCGGAATGTTTATACCTAAAAATGAACATGAAAGCACCTGTTCACAAAAACATACTTTATAGAGAAATGGAGGAATTGAAAAACGTAAACAGATACACAACTATTGCTATTCGTAAGCAGGCCTAACTCAGACACGTTGAACAGTTTTTTAACGAAATGTTTTCTGCTGGAGCTCTGCACTTCGTTCGGCAGCCTATCCAGGCTGCCAACTTAACAGCAACTTGGTTCATTTCAGTAAATCTGGACATCAGATATCCTGTTTTATTTTGTATCTACATGAGCAATATACATATCACTTTCTAAATTGTGTTCCTTACAGGATGCCTTTTTTGAACTACGGAAAAACAAACCAATAAATTAAAAATACAACATTAGCATACATATCTAACTAGAAATATATCTAGGTTATAACAATGTATAGACTGTTCATGGTAAAGTGAGCACTTTTGAGGCCTTAGGTACTTTTACCTTTCAGCTATTTTTTTATCCTTTAACCACGTTATTATATAAATATTGCAGTGTAAGTAATAAACACAATGAGTATATTCCACCGCACTCAGAAGTTAAAGCCTAAGACTACAATAAAATATATTTATTGTTTATTATTGTAAATGAGAGGGCTTTCAAAGTGCTCACTTTACCATGAATAGCCTATACCACAGTTTTGGGCTCGTTTGTGGAATAGTGCTTATGCCATGTGTACCAAACCTAGAAGAATACAAAACTTTTCTTTGAAGTTAAAAACAACAGCGCTCAAATATCATTATCAACTAGATTTTGTTCTCTAGTACAATTTCTTCTGGTGTGGTGCAGGTGCTCAATTTCATAAGAAAAAGTGATTTCCTCAAAACTAAAGCACAGGTTCAATGTCACTGCTCTGTAAAATTTAAAAATGCTAATGAATGTTATGGAACAAAAAATAAATTCTATAAACTGTGCAAAAAATGCTATTTTCTATCATCTCTAGGCATGTCTCAACCAGCTTTCACAATATTGCTTACAAACAAAAAATGTTTTTTTTTTTTGCACCTTTGCCCTACTCACATTGCTATGTACAGATTTTGTAAAAAAAAATTTTAATAGCCTGAAAATTGCTGGTAAATTAATATTTATGGACTCGACAAAAACACTAAATTCATTGATTTACTCCTATTTGCTCTCCTGTAGCAGTTTTGTTCTCTTCAAAGGGCACAAAGTGTATTTTGTTTGAAAGTGATATCATGAAGGATATGCGAGATGCCTAAAATCATTTAACATGTAAAACCCTATCCTTCGCCAGTCCTGCACTAGATAGCGCCACCTGCAAGAAAAATTTAAAAGGTGATTAAGGTTGCAAGTAGGCCACTAGGCTACCAAAAATTTATAAAAGGACAGGAATTCAATTACTCACAGTGTAGTACTTGTTGACAAGCGCGCACGCATGCGTGCGCACACGCACACACAAAAAAAAGACGACACATTTTCCACGAAAAGTTCTGCGATCGCGACGTTTTGCTGGCTAGGCCAGCTTCATCAGGCGGCGAGTTGTAGGATATTGCAGTACACTCCAAATCTCTGCCTGATGAAGTTGGCCTATCCAGCGAAACGTCATGATCGCGCAACCTCATGGAAAATGTGTCATCCTTTGTGCGTGCGCCTGTCGACAAGTTCTAAACTGTGAGTACTTGAATTCCTGTCCTTTTATACCTATTTTAAAAGGTGATTACATTAGTTGATTTTCACCTAAGGTAGTGCAGCCTGGTGGGTTCCTGGGAAATACAGGCACTTCTATCTGTAATTAGTAGTCTTTCAGAATGGTTGGTTGATATGTAGCTGAACTTATTTTGACTAGACACAATCTGAAATTCATGGAATTTTGTACAAAACTGATTTAGTTTTTAACAACATCAATATTGATTTTTATGTTTTATCAGTTTAGACAATGTTCCTTTCATTAAATACATTCAACAGTTTGTTTGTGTGCGTCGCTCTAATGTTAAAAAAAAACCCAGCCTGACTTGAACTATTAAGCATTTTATGAGAAAAATAAACCTGTCCAACTGCGGTAGAAGCAGTACCAAAATGTAGTTCAAATGCATCATTATTGATCATGCACAATATTTCAGTAGTCTGTATGCAACTACGGCCTTCTAATGGTGACAATTTTATATCATTGTTATTACATTATCTGTAGCAAGTTCAATACAATGTGCCATAAAATAATTTCCTACAGTTTTAAAAAAAATTCCAGTCAGATAAAGCTAACGCCAATAATGTTGGATAATGGCGTTGGTGGTGACTGTACAAAGCTGCAAAAATTATTTACAAACTGCAAGCTGTCTATGAGGGTATTTTATTCGTAAATGTCTGTCAGTAAAAATGATACCCTATTACTTTAAAAAATATGTGTTTGAAACATGCTATACTGCAATATATCCGTGAGCTCCAGGAGAGAAGCAAATTAACATTTGAACAGGATAGATAACTGTGAATACAGTAGAACCCTGTTATAACATTTTTCAAGGGGTCAATACAATAAAATGTTATACGCAGGAAACAATATTACACCTGCAGGGACATGTCAAGCAAAACAAACTTCTAATGTAATAATGTTTGCATATAAATAGCCAGTCAAGTTCTTCAAGATCGCTATGTGAATCATTTGATGCAAAAAAAATCAGTGATCTGAATTCCATGGACCATAGCATTATTAATTAGTGCACAATTACATGAATTCCAGTGGCATGCTCACTCATCTACTGTAGGTTATCTTAGTAATTTTTAGGACCAACACCCCTAAAATCCTTAATATTTCAAGTAAAAACTGTTTTTTGTTACTGTTTGTAGGCTACTGCATTGTCAGAATGTCTGAAATTTTACTTTAAGAGAGAAATTGCATTTGAACTGCTGCGAGGAGTTGAACAAAGACTAATGTTATAAGCAGGAAACAAAAAACATTAATATTGTTAAATGCAGAAAATTAAGCCATTAAGCCATGTGGAAAATGGGTGGGACCACGAATTAATAGTGCTATATGCAGGAATGTTACAACAGGGTTCTACTGTATAAACAAATGCAGTTAAAAACTGCTCTTTCACAACATGCATGTCACAGGAGAAGATTTGACTGTAGATTAAAATACATGAAAAAATTGGAAAAAGTGACTACACATCAAAGTAAGAAAAATAATGGAAAGCTGTCGGCATGACCCGACAAGCGACAACTGTGGCCATGACTGACGTGTTGTAATGTGAACTAAGGTGGGTCCAGTTTTTGCCAGCACACAAAACCACACCAGTCTGAGCTGCAGGTTTCTCCTCCTGCAATTGGATGGCTGCTAGTCAACTTTCACTACCCGGTACCTGCACAGGTACCTGCACGCCAGGAAACTATACCAATACCTGACCTCATCAGCCTTTCTCTCTGCAAGCAGCAGCAAGTACATGCCTCAAACAGCAACTTTTCTGTGAGAATACCTGACAGGGCTGATGAAAGCAGGAGGGGACATTCCTGCGATAATTTTGTTGAGATACATTGTCCTCTCAAAAAGTGTTTTTGATTGGATGTTTTATTTTTCTCCTTTCTTTCTTTTGTAAACTTTTATACGTTTCTAAACTATTCAAAGCATAATGTATTAATTACACAAGGGAAAAAAGTGAAGAAAATTATTAAACTCTTAAATAAACTTTTTGTAATATCCACAATATTAAACACGAGGCCTATTCTTAATCACACATCTCCTTTCCCTTAGGTTCCCTAATAAAATGTTGTATGTAAAATCATTGTTTGCACACATACATGTATCCATGCAATTAAATATTCTGGGAATAAGACTTTTTCAAGGAAAGTTAAAAAAAAAAAAACATTTATCTACAGCTACTACTTTTTACTTCTATCCTATCGAAAACATTTGTAGAGAAAAAAAAATACATAGTGAATGTGAATGAAAATTTCATTTCAGGATTTTCCTGCAGTGTTTCCTTGAGATAAAGGAAAACACTTTAAAGTGGCATTTGCAGTATAATCAACTAACTTTCATCACATTTAACAATATTCTACTGTAGCAGATCTCATTAGCGAGAAAATGAGCTTTCTGAGGAATGCACATTGCAGCGTTAGAAGAACCAGTCGCAATGCTTTCTTATGACCAACCATGATCTTGGGGGCCTTAATTAAGGATCCCTTGAAAACACAGGCAAACACACCAATGTTACAAGTGCATGGGCATGGCAGCTTTTTTATGTATTCAAGGGAAAGAAGCAATGAAGCAATACACGTGACATTAACATGGACACCTAGCACCTCATCGCTCCTTCGTGCAAGGCACGCAGTGTTTCCATCAGTGCACTGTACTAGGCAAATTATATCTGTAACAGTGAGGCTTTATCACACACAATGAAGGCCCACACATTAAACTATATCCAAATTATTGTACTTTTCTCCTCCTACCCACTAAGGAAACTACATAGGCAAGAACTAAAAATATGAATTTTTATTATTTTCATAATTTTTCTCGTTGAATACATTTAATATGAGAAAAGTAAAACCATACGGGTTTAGATTTGACCTTTTCTGGCAAAAAAGACATATTCCAAGAATAATTATTTACTGAGATACATACAACCATTTAACAACAAATTTTAAAAAAAATTCACGAGTTCTGACAATATGACTTAATATCAGGATTATTTTAACTAGACATACTTGGCTGTAAAAACAGGTGCAGAAACAACTCCTCCCCAGAATTTAAGTGAGATTTAATGTGCTATTCATTTTTGTTTGCATTGTCATTTTAAAAATATATACCAAACATCTCTTTCGCTTACTTTAATAAAAAAAAATTTCAGCAATTGTGGGATTTATGCACACCACTATAATTTACAAGTGTCATTTGGAAATATACAGCCACACACTTACACCCATCATCCCTCGTCCAAGCAATCGCGTCAAGAGAACAATAGCGACTACAGAGTTAATTTTTACCACACTTAAATTTCCCTTTCAGGTATTTTAATAATCTTCAGCTATTGGTTTAAAAGGCCATTTCTTGCCTGTGCTTACACAATACTACTGCTTTTTTTTAGTGATGACAAAGGT
Source organism: Clitarchus hookeri (assembly GCA_002778355.1). Taxonomy (NCBI): domain Eukaryota; kingdom Metazoa; phylum Arthropoda; class Insecta; order Phasmatodea; family Phasmatidae; genus Clitarchus; species Clitarchus hookeri. Next base: position 8,420 of record NQII01006149.1, read on the forward strand.
TGACGCACACCACACATCTTTAACACCTTCTGTTCGGAATGAAATATTCAGGTTAGCTCCTAAACAGTCTAGAGCATTGTTTTATAAACATGTTGTAAAAGGACAAGTACTGGCTGTCATCTTGCCTTCTAACGAGTTTCTAATTGTAGCCGACTGTTCTCTTTCCCATGTCTATATTCACTTTGCTTGCCTGAGCACACATTCATATACCAGTATACAAAGACGTTTACTATTACTAAACGTCATTATACAGCACAACTGATGTACACAGTTTACAGGCGCTAACTGTATACTTGCAAGGTATGACATGTATGTTACAAGCTTGAACGTATTTTTTGTAATCTTATATAGTTTCAGCGATTGATTGCAAAAGTTTGGGTTGAATTGATCGCTAGTCGGAATGACATTCAATAGTATCAAATGAGACATAAAATAAATTTATAATGGTCTTGAATTAAAACTTTATGTTTGTTTTTGATAGGGCAATATAGGATGGCAAGTTATTCATGGATACGGACTGCACCTCACGAATCTGTGATTGAAACTAAGTAGAAAACACTATTTCGTAAAAATGCATAAGGCCCTTCGTTTACGAGAAAAACAACATGAAAGGTCCAAAAACCATTGTAGCAAACATGTGTTATTCCAATTGGATAAAGGTGTGTTGAGGTGGCAATGCTGCAACTAATTTGTCGGTCGTAACGCAGCATACGGCAATGGAACGAGCCGAGCTCAGTACTATATACTGAGTCAGTAGTGCCAAAGAGGCCATAGAGTTAACATGCAGCGAGTACTGGGACATGGCAATGGCCTTGGGTGCATCTTGCAGCCAAACGGGACACGCAGCACGATTGTACGCTTGCCTTTACCCCAATTGACGGCATCTAAATGTGAATGTGTTTCGCCAGCTGGAGTTACGCTGCTGGGAAACCGGTCAAATGGGACCAGCACCGCACCTGGATGCAGGAAGGCAGCGCACAGCACGGACACTGGAGGTTGAGGATGCTATACCAACTGCTGTGAAAACAGCAAGGGATGTGTCAAGGTGGATGGTACACCAAGTTTTGCGTGATGAGGGCTACCACGCATAACATTATGCTGCAACGCAGCATCTACAGCCAGTTGATCTCCCTCATCATGTACTATTCTACCACTGGCTTTTGCAACAACACGAAGTGAACCAGGATTTTAACTAGTCGCATATTGTGGACCGATGAAGCATGTTTCACACACGAGGGTATCACAAACTCCCACAACAACCACCTGTGCACACCTACAAACCCACATAATTTTATTTACTTTAATGTCATTTATCTCATAAACCAAGGGCCTTACCCTTTTTTACCAAAGACTATTTTCTACTTAGTTTTGATCACAGATTCGTGTGGTGCAGTCCGTATCCACAAATTACCTGACATCCTGTACAAGTTACAAAGGGAGAATAGCAGTCGAACAATTGGTCTGGCGCATCTTTGCATTTTGCAATCCTCAATAGGAACCATGCAGAAAACAGAAATCTACATTGATGAACAGGTTATTTCAACACAACTGGCTTTAATAACCGGAAACATTAATACAAAAGTTTTTTAGTGGAATTTTTTTTATGCTTTTATAACCAACAAATTACGTACGGTACACAAAGCGTAAGTAAATTTTAACTAGTTTTCATAAATTATGGGGTCTAAGTTNTCAATAGGAACCATGCAGAAAACAGAAATCTACATTGATGAACAGGTTATTTCAACACAACTGGCTTTAATAACCAAAAACATTAATACAAAAGTTTTTTAGTGGAATATTTTTTATGCTTTTGTAACCAACAAATTACGTACGGTACACAAAGCGTAAGTAAATTTTAACTAGTTTTCATAAATTATGGGGTCTAAGTTNTAACCAACAAATTACGTACGGTACACAAAGCGTAAGTAAATTTTAACTAGTTTTCATAAATTATGGGGTCTAAGTTTTTGTAGTTAAATTGTTGGGCCGATGCAAAATGTGACACACCCGAAAAATTGTTTACTGCCATTTGTAGACTAGTTCTTTTTATGGTTGCATTTTTAAAAGTAGAGTTAGTCTATGTCACATTTCGCTGAACACTCTCTCGCCCACTCTTGACGTCACAGAGAGTCCTCCCTGCTGACCTAACTCAGAGAGATGAGAGTGCAAGAGAGAGAGTGAACAACCAATGTTCACTTGCTGATCACACTCCTACCCTCTGTGGCAGCCATGTTATTTTCAAGTGTAACCTCTAATGCCAATACATTAATTTTTTGTTTCTACAGCAAGAGTTAGAAATATTTTATTGACTTGACATAATCATTATGATTGTGAAATGTGTAATACCAACAATATTCCGTATGATACGTAACACAAAGAATTGTGATCTGATTATGTTCTGGATTTGTTTAGGTTAGGTGTGCGTATATTGTTAAATACTCTGCTTTGGATATAATAGTTAAGTGTGTGACTACTAAAAAAATATGTATATATAATCAAAATAAATTGGTATTTCAAAAAACACTGTAAATTTATTTGAAGAATGGGAAAGGTGAATGTTTTGTTTCCCACTATTTCTTACCTTTCGCATCAGAAACATAATGCAGAAGGCTCACAGAGGGCCAAAGTCTCAATTTGATACATTGAGCCAGAGTGTGCGAGAGAGAGTGAGCATACTTTCAAGTGNGCTCACAGAGGGCCAAAGTCTCAATTTGATACATTGAGCCAGAGTGTGCGAGAGAGAGTGAGCATACTTTCAAGTGGGGCACAGCGTTATATTGTGTGTGGGAATTACGCTGGTGATGCATAGATGCGTGTCATTGCTTTTATTTTATACATTTATGTAAACTGGCTCTTTTATATGCACACACACACGTACTGTATACATTGACTTCAGGATTTTTTTATTGAACTGGCAAATTTCAGCCATTACTTACATAAAATCAAGCACTTCAATTTAATAATTTTCAGAATGAAAATTAATTGTACACATAGAATATCATTTGTGATATTGTATTGCATTTTAAAAATCACATAAGTTTTAGAAAAAGTAGCAAAAAAGGTGCTGAAATTATTTAATTAAAACTGAAGAAATCACGAAAACATTTTCACAGAAAATANAAGAAATCACGAAAACATTTTCACAGAAAATAGGTGGGTCTATTTATTCACAAACGAAACAATATTCTAAAAGGTTCTGTTCTGTTCTGTTAAAATTAGTCCTTAAAATTGCAGATATAAACACGGATTACTTTCAAAACACTAATATTACCTTTATAATAAAACGTATTTTGTTGTCTGCAATAAAAGAGTTTGAGATCAAATTTTGGGAACTTTTGCAAGGTAAGCTCGCTTGGGATCGGCTCGAACTAAAAATCTCAGGCTTGCAGACATCTAGCTAGCAGTAACTTGTTACAACTGCAATATAGGTCATTAAAACTAACCCCCCCTAGACCCTACAGTCAAACATTAATGTACTGCCAGCATTTGCTAGGAACAGAACATTTACACGGGTGCTTAGGTATCACCAGTTCAAGCACGGACACTCACTTGTCATCGGCATACGTGAACTTCATGTCAAGGCTGTGCTTGCTGAGGAAGGTCTGCTTGTCGAGAGGTATCTCAATGTTGGAAGGGTGCGGTATGGGCTCCCCTATGGCCACCAGGCAGTGCTGTGGGTACCCGCTCCATCCATCGCCACTGCTGCTGCTGTCGCTCTCGTCCTCGCACTCCGACTTTGACTCCTCCTTCACTTGCGGAGTTGCGAGGAGGTGTCCCGTGCAGTGGATCACCTACAACAACCTGCTTAGTGAAACACACAGACTTCGACTTAGATCTCTCACACGCAACCTCCTCGTCAGTAACTCCCACATCACAACTACACATAACGCAGCTGCCCAGTGCAGGCAGGACCTGTCAATCTAAAAAGTAGGGTTTTGCGAGTTATATGATATTCTGCATGTCTTGGCTACCTTTCACAATATCGCTTTCAAACAAAAAAAAACACTTTGTGCAGCTTTACCCAGGCCACATTTCTGCAAAAAGTTCTCTGTAAAATTTTTGATACCCTGAAAATTGCAGATAAATTAAGATTTATAAACTGACAGGAAACACAATCTCTTATTGATTTACTCCTGTTAGCTCTCTTGTATCATGGATCTTCTCTTTAAAGGGCACAAAGCGTTTTTTGTTAGAAAGTGATACTGTGGAAGGTACCCCGAGACGAAGCGTAAAATAATTTAACATGTGAAACTGTATACTTTCGCTCTACCATTCCTGCATTAGGCAGCACCCTTAAAAATTTGCTAATGTTTATGAGTTATCTCAAGCCAACTTCATGGGATTTCCCTGCAGTTTTACTGGTTACAATCTTGGCTTTGTGAATTGAACCAATGTTCTGGGTTCAATAAAGCGGCACAGGTTTTCTCAGAAGACTTCAGTTTCCTTTATTATTGTCACACTGCTATCATGTTTCAAAGCCCTAGTAGTACACAAAATAGTGAAAACATGATATTCTCTGCAGTATCATTTCTTTCACTAATGTTGGCATAAAATCCATATACAAATAATATATAATAATCAATATCCCGCCATATTTATGCCTCTTTGATAAAATTGTTTTGCAGTATACTGAACATCACACACCTATCCAAAGGAAGATTAAAGCTGGTGGACTCTCCCGATAATGAACAACTTTGGTTACAGACACTGTTCTCAAATACAGAGTCACATCAGGGGTGAATCTTGAACCTTCTTATTACCACGCAAGCATGACACCGTTGCATCATGGCCACCAGAAACTTGCATGACAATGTATCATTACACACCATAATTTTACTGGTAACCTTATACTGTCTGCCCTTATTTAGCAACTACACAAGAAGTAAATCAAAACTCCCCAGAATAGCCAAATAAAGCAATAACCAGATGCAAAATGGCTGTAATATTCAAAATGTCAAATTTGACACTGATAAATATCAGAATCTCTTTCTCCCAAGAAGTATATCTGCTAACCTATAATTTTTCTGACAAGAAATAAATTTGTTTCGAAGGCAATGTTAACGCATCAAATTTTCTTAAATTCTAAATTACTACAGAATTTCCTTGCTTCTAAAACATACCTTTTTTGGGGACTTTTTATGGAATTACACCAATAATCCAAGCAGATGTGGTTAGTGTCCCTGTTTCATTTAAAATTTTGCAGAACTACTTTGCAAGAAAGAACAGTAATCAAAATCTGCAGAGATCACACTTTTTGACATAGGCTGGGAACATTTAGACTGCACAAAAATTTTTGTAAACAGAACAGGAAGTCAGGCAAACTTTTAAGTTGCATACAAAGCGGACAGATACTTCATTATTACCTTGTACGTGGCAGACTTGAGGTTGACGTTTCTACCCTTGCTTGTCAACGTGCACTTCATGCGCAAGAAGAAGGAGCGAGGCAGAATGTGTGGAATGGGTGTTTTGATAGATAGGATGTCCTTGATCTCATCGTGATCACAAGGGTGACTGAACTCATATATGCTGTGTCCCATGAGGTCAAACTGTAACAGATGTTTTAAAAAAAAAATGTACTTTTTGCTGCTAGCCAAAACAACTCAACATTAAAATTATATTAGAAAATATTTTTCTTCGTGTAGGTTAATATAAATAAAAATGAGCTAAAACGGTTTGTTTCTATAATAATTACAATTTTGATAGACTGTAGTTTATACATAAACATTAACATGAATTATTATAAAACTTACCAAGAGGAATAAAATTACACTTACAACATTTAATATACTACTATGAACATTGTTAAGCCTATTTACAAATACATACTGTATTCATGTAAAAAGTATCATTTTAATTTTGAATGTTACATTGTAAGCTAAATAACTGTTTCTTACAATACTCTACTGTTTTGTGAGCTAATAATGAAAAAAATTAAATTAGAGCTCTAATGGGTTTATTCTTATCAGAATACTAAAGTTAGTAACACTTGTACTGTTTAAGGCAACAACTGTTGAAACACAGCAACAAAAAATTTGTATCATCTAAATCTTACTGTTTCTATTCACGTATGGTCTTGTCTACCAACTAACACAATGTTCCCAAACAGAACTGTTACACTGGTCCAAGTGCGTATCATTTGCACTTACTCTTACACGCAACGTAAGTGTCAACTCTCAAATTGAGGCTTCAAAGTAAGTACATAACCTAGGGGTCAACCAGATTACAAATGCAGAACAGGTGAATTAAGTGTTTCTTGACACACTATCTAGTACTGATAGTCACCCAAAATAAGAACTGTGGAACCAGCCCACACATTCTCTAACTTATTTCTGAAATAATACAACAGTCATTCTCAAAATCATAGCATTTTTCTCTGACCATTACACATTTTACACCAAGGCTGCTGATTATAATGATGGCACAATCAGTTATTCATTAAATAGTAAAATGTGATATAACAGCAATTGTGCATGAAATAAATACTTTTCAATTTTTTTAAAAATTCTTTTAAGTTTTTGTTTAAGGAAACATGTCATCGCAGAAAATTAATAATGTTGGAGGATATGGGTAGAGGGGAGAAATTTTTTTTAATCTTCCAATTACCGTAAGCATGCATGAAATCACTGAGGTATGGAGTAATTTCATAGCATTAAAGATAACCCAAGTGGACATTAAATCCAATCTATTTTGTTGAGAACAACATTTTGAGTAGTACTAAGTGCTTATATGAACAGTGTACCAAATTTATACTGCGTACAGAAGTGAAACACTAGCAACGAGAATGACTAAGGAGGTGTTGTTTTAATATTTGAAACTGTATTCTTAAGAAAATGGAAAACATTTGTTGGCGTTATAAGTAATACTGTAATGAAAAGGAAACAAATTTATTCACAATACTATTTTAGCAACAACGCTCTTTACTTAAGCATATTTCTACAGAATTACTAATGGAAAAAGAACATGGCATGGAGCTCAGAACAATATATATGTGTGTGTGTGTATATATATATAATGTGTGTGTAGGTGTTTATGTGTGTGTGTATATATGTATATAATGCGCCATAAAGATGAGCGGACAAGACTGGTGTAAAATGAACCAGGCCTTGATAATGAACAATAATAACACTAGGCAGTCTCTATAGTCTATTAATTGTTTCTTCGCAGTTTTTGAATGAAACTGTTGGGAAAAAAAACAATGTAAAACTATGTGCGACACATTTGGTTGTCTGCTAAGTACGACATGTATCACAAGCATTTTATACTTATGTTAACATAAGAGTATCTTACTTTCGGTTGAATTGAAATTTTTTTTAATATTTAATTTATTGATTATAATATCTCATTTATAATTAATATAAATAAATACAGGGATNAATTGAAATTTTTTTTAATATTTAATTTATTGATTATAATATCTCATTTATAATTAATATAAATAAATACAGGGATGAAATAGGTATGTTGGTAATACCTGGTAACTAATAATACTCGTGCAAAATAATATTAAACTGAGTGTGCATGAATGTGGTGCATTTTTCTTTTAGTGTTATTTTCTTGACAGGGTTAAGCTTTGTTTGCATGAGGCGGAGGAATATGCTGAAAGTAGAACTTTAACAGGGCTTCAGAAAAGTTGGAAGTAACTATGAATGGACTATAGTAACTTACCTGAGTGATCCCCAAGTATTCATTGATGTTCTCTGAGAGGAACACCATGTCTCCATCAGCCGACACGACCAGCAGGAAACCCTCTAGAGCTCGTAGGAACAGCTGGTCACTGCCACATTTGAACTTTGGAATGATTTTCGCTGAATCACTTTCATCTTTAGGCTGCTTCACTTCAGGAACTGTGAACACATTTTTAAGTTAATTAACAATACATATGCATAAAACTAATAAATAACAGTCTTCATAATGCTCTTTTTAAAGTTTTAGTTCAATATGAAAAATAAGTTACTGGTCAAAATAAAAGAACCAATGTTATCGCATACAGTTCTGAGCATGATATTCAGCTATTATATTGCAATAATTTTTTATCAGGTTGAGAAGTCAGGTTGAGATGCTACAAAACATTGATCAGTTCTGGTTTCAAAATTTATACCATTAGAATCATCTATACATATTAATAAAACTCAACATCTCTCTGTCTGTCTGTCNTTCTGGTTTCAAAATTTATACCATTAGAATCATCTATACATATTAATAAAACTCAACATCTCTCTGTCTGTCTGTCTGTCTGTCTGTTGGTGCGCTTACCACTCTTAATTTTACATCTACTTTAGCTCTATTCACACAAAATAAAATTATNTCTGTCTGTCTGTTGGTGCGCTTACCACTCTTAATTTTACATCTACTTTAGCTCTATTCACACAAAATAAAATTATAAAATGAACTAAAATTAATGATTGATGCACCAATGAGTGATAACTTTAAACACCCATTATTACGCATTTAAATTGACAACCTTTCTGAACAAAATGGCAATACTGTACAAAAAGAGATGCACAAAGAATACTTGTATCATTATCTNAAATTGACAACCTTTCTGAACAAAATGGCAATACTGTACAAAAAGAGATGCACAAAGAATACTTGTATCATTATCTCTTAGCATCTGTTTAATATATTTACTACCAGAAGTCCACAATGTTAGTGTTGCTGAAATATTACATTAATTTAAAAATGTGTAAATAATAATGCGGACTTAAGTATATTGAAATGAATACAGAACCACACAGTTTTTTATTCACAGCTTCGNTTAAAAATGTGTAAATAATAATGCGGACTTAAGTATATTGAAATGAATACAGAACCACACAGTTTTTTATTCACAGCTTCGGAAAGAAAATTATTTTGTTACAGTAAAAAAGTAAATAACTGGTTTGTGCATCCACAGAAATAGAGCAAAACCAAAATAGACAAAACTAATTTACTTAAATTTTTTTTTTAAATTTGGAATAAAAATTATTTTTCCTGCAAGTGATTCACACTCGTCAAGGTAGTTGGACAAGTGGCGCAAAGGGAGTGTGGGAAACGAGATGTGAAAATTGGCGAGGCACTTAACTGGTAGAATAATTCCAATTTGTCTCCATTTAAATTATTCTGCTGTCTGTAATTTGAAGACATAAGGAAAATATGCTGTGTGATTATGATAAATAAATGCTATGCAATATTTTATCGTATGTCAAAACCATCTGGGAGACACACCCAATTTTATATAAAATATTTTATAATCTTCATTTACATTCTTTCCAACAACTTGAACTGTCTCTTGATATTTAAACTTTTCAGCAACATTTTAGCTTTAAATTACAAATTATATTCACTACAAAAAAAATTGCATGCTTCTTATGACTATAACAGTTAAAGGTGTTTCATTTGGAAGAATATCTGGACGCCACGATGCTATCTTTGAGAGAAGTGAAGAATGATCCATAGCCTGTCGCACATCTACCAAGTGGCTCTACTCAACTGTGCAACTGTGGAGAGGTCTGTGAATGATGGACCTATCATGCATCACACTGTCTATCACGCAGGGAACCATTCAGCCCCCAAGTCAGGGATACCCTAACAACAACATCTAATCCCTCTAGGGACATAACCTGCCTGTAGGGCCACACAGCAAAGGATTGGGATACACTAAATCAGCATAGACACCTCCAGCTAACACAATTGACCAGACACCTCCCAAGGCAGGTGCTTCAATGGAAGGCTCCAGAAAATATTTATAGCATGTGGGATATTTTTTAAGTACCATTCCATCCTCGTCTGGGGTATGCTTTATTTTTGTAGGTAAGGGGGCACATTTTAATAGTTTAGTAAAAAAAAAAAATTATTTCAAACATGTTTGAAATGCAGTTCAAGCATCGGGAAGGCAGGCAGGCAGTTTGATACGAAGACGGCGAGTGTAACTCGTAGGCTGCCCATGCTTGACTGTTGTCGGGGATGATGCCAGATGAGCCTTGCTGAGATTGTGGCCTACTCATGGAGGTGGTAACTGCCCGGCGGGAGACTGCTCGATTTCAATCTTGTTTAATGAAGAGTTTAATACATTCACGATATTTGTTAACAACATGAATTTCATGATTGCAATGATTGTGATAACGCTAGGGGCAGCGGTGGCGTACTGTCCAGGGCGCTCGCCTCCCACCACGGCGATCCGGGTTCAATCCCCGGCGGGTTCACTCCCGGATTTTCGCATGTGGGAATCGTGCTGGACGATGCCGCTTGCCGGAGGGTTTTCTCGGGGTACTCCCGCTTCCCCCGCCCCTGCATTCCAGCGCCGCTCCATTCTAGGGTCTCATTTCTGTCATGCCCGGGGATAACGGTCACCTACGGGTCCCATCTGGAAAAATCGTCACTCTGAGGGTGTTGCCTTGCCCTGGGTGAACTCCCCACACACAATTTTTTTTGTGATAAATCTAACTTCTATACTGTGAATTACTGTTATTCATACATTCAGCAGTGCAATACGGAAAGCAATAAGACAGTCGTATTTAGTACCGTTAATAAATTACGAAATTCTATTTTGTTTGCTTACTTTATTACCATCATGCCATGCAGTTGGCCAGGCCCAGAGCTTACAGCATCATTATTTAGACTTTGTTACATGGACCTCACAACATATTCCACACATTGGAAGCAATATGTAATGCATACGTCAATGTAGTTTCGCATGTTTCTGACCAGTGTATTTATTATAAGATACAGCAGTGTGATAAAGCTGTTATTAGAGTTTTCGGAAGGCTCGGCAATAGCATTGATAATGTGCGTGGTGTACTGGGAGTGTTATTCGTACCTCGTCTGAAGTGCGTTTGTTTTTCATACATTGGCATCATGGGTACATGTTTGGTGGTTNTAAAAAAAAAAAAAAAAAAAAAAAGCGGATTTCAAACGCCCTGCAACGGAATTCGAGCGAAAGATAGGCGAGGCCCCTAAGATGATAATATTCCGTTCCTGTTTAATATCCTGAAATTCAAAAAACAAGATAACTGTCACAATTTCGGTAGGTACCACGTGTGTTCAGTTACTTTCAAACTAAGAATACACATGTCATCGAACAGCTATTTACTTAAGTCAGACAAAATCAAACTTGGTATGACTTTTTGCATTTTTGTTTTTCAATATAATTACGACCACGTAACAAGATGAAAGTGGTGGTCTTAGCGGATTGAGAAAGCGAGTTGAAAGGGNCATGGAATTTCAGATGTGCAAGCTGAGATACTCCTAGCATTAATCTCCAAATTAATTGTATTTAGGTATTTCAATCACTTGCCATCTTTTGCAATTATTTTTCTCGAGGAAATCTTGTCTAAGAAATCGTATTGTCGCCCGAATGACAAAACCCGAAGAGAAGAGCACGCCATCTCTGCAATAGGAATAAGACGCGCTAAACACGAATGTGTCTTTAAGGTCACAATAATTCTACTGGAGGGGAAAAGAAAAGAAAGAAACGTCTAACCAAAACGCGCGCTTCATTTATTGTCACTTGTTAATACCAGAAGCCACGGCATATTTTAATTCCGGAAAGCTAAACCTGGAGATCGAGCAGAGATGAGGGCGATGCTCATCTGTTTTCCACTACCTCCCTCTCGCTCTGTTTTCCCACAGCGAACAATACAGCTAACGCGCTAATGGCGGAAACAATTTAGTTCCGAGATCCTGCAACAACAAAGGAATTCAAAAACAGGTGAAAACCACAGAGTTTTATCCCTGGTGCATTCCAGGCACTGCCCGAGCTGGCAGACTGGCAAATCTGGTGGTCCATATTTAACGACATTTACGAAGTTACCAATTACAATAAAATCTCAAAACCGCAACAAAATGTATTTTAACCTTAAAGAATATATGCGTGGCTTAACTAATAACAAGGAAATGTTTCTAGTGAGGCTATAAGTTTCAAACTCAGGTAATAGTGAAACTTCTTTATATTAAGTCAATTTTTTTTCGTCGTTCCCTGGCCAACAGCCCTCACAAGGGGTCCAACGACTGCATTGTTTTATTTCGACACAAGGCGTGATGTTTCTGGCTGTACATGTAGAACAAACGCATCTCACGGTGCATCTATGACACTAGTCAGCAACGAACCCCTACGAACTTATCAGCGGTGGCCCTTTCAAAATAAACGTGCGTTGAGAAAGTCCCTATCTTATTTCAACAAGAATTATGTACACAAATTATGTACACATACCCCTAACGGCTTATTTTGCTATCATCCAAAAATCTTTCNTTCAACAAGAATTATGTACACAAATTATGTACACATACCCCTAACGGCTTATTTTGCTATCATCCAAAAATCTTTCACAACCCTCCCCCCCCCTCCACCAACCTAAGTATCTTGAGGACTTCACAAAACACGTGATTCATGCCATGACCTCTGCTAAGTCAATGTCTGTCATTAGTGTGTCATTAGAACCCATGACGTTCAGTAACTATTGCATATCAGCATAGTTCCAGTACTAAACTTTATGCAGCTTCTGCTGACAGCAAGTAATTAATGGCAGGTAACATAATTTTAATTCAACATTGCTTAGAGCATTCATATCAATACTTAAAATACTAACGGAGCAGTAAATTTCACNCTACTTAAAATACTAACGGAGCAGTAAATTTCACGGAAGTGGCTGAAATCTAACTAATAACAATAGCTAGATAATTTTTTAGTTTTAAAAAAAAATCAAGGGCGCCGTATGAAATTACGTGAGCATCTTAAAGCTTTAACAAATGTACACGCCCCATGAAAATAGTTTCATCGGTAAAAAAAAAACCCTTACAGCAAGCGAGTTCCCTGCAGGGTTGTTGGGTTGACCGCGTGGAGCATATGTAAACACAGCGGTTGTAGCAAGGTTGAGCAACGTCGCCGTGATTGTGGCTACGGCCTCGCCTGGAACGAGGAAGAGTCGGGCTGAAGGACAACGCCAACCCACGAGGANGTCGCCGTGATTGTGGCTACGGCCTCGCCTGGAACGAGGAAGAGTCGGGCTGAAGGACAACGCCAACCCACGAGGACGGGAGGCCGCCCTACATTCCCCTGCGACTACCAAGCCACAAGTAGCAGTTACACCACGGCGGCAGCACGACTGTCACTGCACCTTACTGAAATATCACAACTGCAAGCTAGGCAAAAAAAAAAAATATATATATATATATGACAATATACTGCATATCGCGATATTTACGGTAGTAACAATTTTTCCGACACTAAGGCAACGGTATTAGCAATATTGCCGATAATGCGGTATCGCCGATCTCGTGGCATTGGCGCTGTTGCGATAATGTGTTTCTTGGGCTATTCCAACATTTGCGTTGTAAGTAATATTGGCAAAACTTTTTTTTTTTTTTTTTTTTNTATGCTATGTCGATACTTAAGAATACCAATATGAACGATATTTTCAGTGTCTACATTTGCGATACTTGCAACACATCGCCATCGATTTTCGATGCACCTGTAGTGAGCCATGTGTCGAAAGCATTGGCAGATCAAGAAACCCACTGAAGGAGGGGAATACTTTAGGGGCGCGGAACTATGCATTATTACATAAAAAAAACTACACGATTACCAGTAAGCATTCATTTTAATACAACGGACGTCGATATGCTACTCGGTGGATAAGCTAAAAATCCTTTTATAAAATGTCGTGTTACCGTACTGTCTATAATACTGAATTATTGATAACGTCATTTGATTTCAAGAATAATATTTTATCCAGTGTAAAACCAAGTCCCACTTGGATCCAACCACGGTCGAAATGGTGTATACGGCAGAGTCCAAACAAGGCGGACACCCCTGGGTAAGTAAGCAGTTCTTGTCTTGGATACACGCTGCTCCGTTGTCCTACTGGCCAGGCCTTCGCCTCTTGTCCCGACCTATGCAAACGTTTCGGGCGGAGCCCCAGTATCACACGCCTTGTGGCTCTGAAAGCCTCAGGAACAGTGGACCCGAGGGGTCAACAGCCTGCAGCTGGGGGGCAAGAATGGCTGCAGCCACTTTGGCGGTCACTGACCTATGTGGAGGCTGCAGCGCACACTTCTCCCCTCGTTGCAACCTCTTAACGCGCAACGCTGAGTGATTAACACATCCCTCGCGGCACACATGTCAGGTCGTTTCGTGAAATACGCAACGCAATGGCAGCTGCTTCCGCGCACCGTCATCTACAAGCGATGAAAATCACCGACACTAATGCCAGGATTTCACAACTCAAAGCACTACAAGACAAACACCAAACAGTCAATCAAACCTTCGTAGTTTCGTGCAGGATGACAAACGGAGCGCACAACGTCGTAAGACGAAATATTTCGGCTAACTTTCCCTTCAGCGGAAAATTTGCATCTTACACTGGATAAATTATTCGTTACTTACCGGACTAAACACACATAATTAACATGTATACTTCGATGTGCTTTATCATAACGTCTGCACTCTGTCAGCTTCAGGGGTTCCAAATTTCCTTCTGTCCATGGCTTTTTTTAGTGTAAACTGTCGCGCTGGTAATGTAAGCAGTAGCAAAAAACATGTTTTTGTGTCGTCGTCGTTGGCGTTTACGCCGTATCGTTCCCGTCCGAGCTATGAGACGCCAGCAAAAAACTTACAAAGCAACGACCAAAAACAATTTTAATGTTTACAGCGAAATATTCTAGAGCTACTGACTATGTGAAAGCAGTTAAGTCCTACATATAGCTTCAGTGGCCATGCAATACGTCATACAAAACTAGTATTGGGACTCGACATGTTAACTAGGACTTAATTTTCGAAAACGACGAAAGGTTACTCAAAACTATACAGAGGATATTCGGAAGCATAAATTTCACATTATTGAACATAAACTAAAATAAATATTGCCACGCACGGACTCGCACACTGGACGTTTCCTGGTTATGCGCGGTCCCGGTGCTGTGGGGAGTGACCCACCCTGACCCTCCAGGCAGACCAGCTCATCGCTACGTCGCCAGGCGGCCAGGGAAACGAATGACAGCCGACCTGGCTGGCGTCAAAGTCCCTCCTCCCTCCTGCCGGAGGAATCAACAACTTGAGAGGATGAGCAAGAATTTTCTGGTAATCATGTTCCTCAGCGCAACGCGGCATTTGAAGAAGGTTCTGGACCAGCAGACATCTGGATGAGGTGCGGCGAACGGGCAAGTTTGCGAAGATGACGGATAGCCGCAAAGGTGAGAGACGACGCGACGGCAGACGTGTGTGTGGTGCGTACGTGCGACAGGGCGTGGTACTACACGAGTACAGTGCTGCTGAGCATGGAGTGGTCTAGAACATTCCGGACTGGTGGAATGTGGACTGAATGAACATGCGATATGAACTTTATTGTAAATATTGAACTTACAGATATGGGCACATAATTTATAAAATAATTCAATAGCTGTTGATAAAATGTTTATTGTGACTGATATTAGTTCTTTGATTGCATTAATTTCAGTGAAATCATGGACGATTATGTAAATACTAGTTGTCAATATAAAGTGGTAGCAATTTATTGTGAGATATTAAGACGAAAGTACTTTCTTTGTAGTGTTTGTGAATAAATTAGGAAGTTATTAAATCTTTATTTAATTAAGACCAACACTCCTTAACAAATCTGGCTAAGCCCACTGACTTTGAGAAATTGTAACTAAACAATTAAGTTATTTTATCTAGCTCTGCCTCACGAGACTTATTTTTAAATATTTTTTTTTTAGTGAATGCGCTTCAATCGTTTCAAATTTGTCGGGAAATTTAAGCAAGGCTGACAAAAACTATTTTTTTTAAGTTGTTTGAAGTATCCTGTGCGCTATCATCCGGCAATCTAGTAAAGGTATACCTGAATGTTACAATCAACAGCACGAAATAATATTTTTAGATTGCTAGCAACACTGAACAATATATTTCATCAATTAACTAAGCCTGTAAGAGTTTCCTTTCTCTAGTATTACGCGTATTCTAAGAAAAAAATCACGTGAAAAAATTATGGAAAAAATTGCATTTATAGAGCTTTCCCGAGCAGTTTCTTTAAGAAGTGGAAGAAAAACAAAACCGTGGAGTCGTAGTTAAATATATGGGGATTCATCTCGTGTAATGAAACCCCTCTGTTGCAGATCTCATTTGCAGAGGAAAGCGTAACGGCGTAACGCCGGCTCAGCGTCTTGCGCGTGTGAGGGACGGTCGTCGGGTGCGCGCGCATCACTGTGCAACCAACGTTGCAATAAAACAAATCTCAGGCCCGACAACTTCTAAGATCCAACGCGAACTTTTCTGATAAGCTACCACTCCACTTCCACGTACCTAAACGTTCCACATGCGTCTACCAGTCGAATTCAACCGAGCGTGTCTGACCATTCCATAGCGAGCCTGGCTAGTGAAGTAGTGGTTTCAATCCCCGATGGGCTGTACTGTGGGTGGTTTTTTTCCCCCATGGTCGTTTTACAGTACGTACCAACTCGAGGTGAACGAGACGTTGTTCCTCATTACGCAGCTTAGTAATTCCACGGCACGTCAAAGCAAGGTGACGACAGGCCAACGAGAATAAGGGCGAGTACTAAAGACCAGCCTGATTCCTTAGCTCGAAAATATGTAATCCCTAGATTTGTGCAGGTATTTTACAACTTTTACACGAAGTTTTGCGCCGACTGGAAAAAGATATCTAGTCGGCAAACAGCAATGAACTACTAACAGCAAGTACTACTTTTTGNAAGTTTTGCGCCGACTGGAAAAAGATATCTAGTCGGCAAACAGCAATGAACTACTAACAGCAAGTACTACTTTTTATTTTCGCTATCGGGACAAAGAACTGTCATAATGTACTAATAATTTAGCCGACAATTAGCTTTGAACATGTCCGGTTNGAAAGTACTTTCTTTGTAGTGTTTGTGAATAAATTAGGAAGTTATTAAATCTTTATTTAATTAAGACCAACACTCAACAAATCTGGCTAAGCCCACTGACTTTGAGAAATTGTAACTAAATAATTAAGTTATTTTATCTAGCTCTGCCTCACGAGACTTATTTTTAAATATTTTTTTTTTAGTGAATGCGCTTCAATCGTTTCAAATTTGTCGGGAAATTTAAGCAAGGCTGACAAAAACTATTTTTTTTAAGTTGTTTGAAGTATCCTGTGCGCTATCATCTGGCAATCTAGTAAAGGTATACCTGAATGTTACAATCAACAGCACGAAATAATATTTTTAGATTGCTAGCAACACTGAACAATATATTTCATCAATTAACTAAGCCTGTAAGAGTTTCCTTTCTCTAGTATTACGCGTATTCTAAGAAAAAAATCACGTGAAAAAATTATGGAAAAAATTGCATTTATAGAGCTTTCCCGAGCAGTTTCTTTAAGAAGTGGAAGAAAAACAAAACCGTGGAGTCGTAGTTAAATATATGGGGATTCATCTCGTGTAATGAAACCCCTCTGTTGCAGATCTCATTTGCAGAGGAAAGCGTAACGGCGTAACGCCGGCTCAGCGTCTTGCGCGTGTGAGGGACGGTCGTCGGGTGCGCGCGCATCACTGTGCAACCAACGTTGCAATAAAACAAATCTCAGGCCCGACAACTTCTAAGATCCAACGCGAACTTTTCTGATAAGCTACCACTCCACTTCCACGTACCTAAACGTTCCACATGCGTCTACCAGTCGAATTCAACCGAGCGTGTCTGACCATTCCATAGCGAGCCTGGCTAGTGAAGTAGTGGTTTCAATCCCCGATGGGCTGTACTGTGGGTGGTTTTTTTCCCCCATGGTCGTTTTACAGTACGTACCAACTCGAGGTGAACGAGACGTTGTTCCTCATTACGCAGCTTAGTAATTCCACGGCACGTCAAAGCAAGGTGACGACAGGCCAACGAGAATAAGGGCGGGTACTAAAGACCAGCCTGATTCCTTAGCTCGAAAATATGTAATCCCTAGATTTGTGCAGGTATTTTACAACTTTTACACTAAGTTTTGCGCCGACTGGAAAAAGATATCTAGTCGGCAAACAGCAATGAACTACTAACAGCAAGTACTACTTTTTGNAAGTTTTGCGCCGACTGGAAAAAGATATCTAGTCGGCAAACAGCAATGAACTACTAACAGCAAGTACTACTTTTTGTTTTCGCTATCGGGACAAAGAACTGTCATAATGTACTAATAATTTAGCCGACAATTAGCTTTGAACATGTCCGGTTNTTTTCGCTATCGGGACAAAGAACTGTCATAATGTACTAATAATTTAGCCGACAATTAGCTTTGAACATGTCCGGTTGCTTATTATTGCAACTAACGGCAACTTTCACTACTGGTATCTCATCATTACAACTGCTTCACGTTTTCTTGTCCATGTAGAGGTCCGAAAGCTTGACTGCCTGTTCAGAGGTCCAGGCTCCATTCTCAAGCCGAATCGGTGGTGTTTAAGGTTACGGGCAGGGCGATGCGTTTTNGCCTGTTCAGAGGTCCAGGCTCCATTCTCAAGCCGAATCGGTGGTGTTTAAGGTTACGGGCAGGGCGATGCGTTTTCCCTAGAATTTTCTTCTATAATACGGAAGGCAGCGGCAAACAATCAACTTATACTCTGCGTATCTGTCATCAAGAANGCCTGTTCGGAGGTCCAGGCTCCATTCTCAAGCCGAATCGGTGGTGTTTAAGGTTACGGGCAGGGCGATGCGTTTCCCCTAGAATTTTCTTCTATAATACGGAAGGCAGCGGCAAACAATCAACTTATACTCTGCGTATCTGTCATCAAGAANCCCTAGAATTTTCTTCTATAATACGGAAGGCAGCGGCAAACAATCAACTTATACTCTGCGTATCTGTCATCAAGAAGTTATCTGGTGAACCAGTTCGGCCTTCGGCTGAAAAACATCACGCATTTATGAGCGAAGGCCTCAAGTTTTGTTCAAAGGGGCTTCGTCCGACTCCTGTACCTGAAAACATACTCATCGGATACATACTAAACTATGGGGAGACAACTTCACTGAGCTTGGCGACAAACTTTCAACCAGCGAAACGATAGGGCACATAGTTTCACGCTACTTGCAACTTCAAGAGCTTGAGATTACAGGTGATATCTAGATATGATTGTTTATCGCGGGACAAGGTGACATTTTCCCAGGATTCAATGTAGCGTAAACACATGGAGCTACTTACTATCCCATGTTATCGCGTCAATAAGGATCCCGATACTCTATAAAGCAGAGAATTTATGATTGGCATGCACAGAACTTCACCGTTCTTAAAATTTTATCATCTAATAGTATGAGGGCGAACTAGCTAGTGTTATCCAAGATTAGTAATACCGCACTAGTAGCCGGGGCGGATCAAGAGGGGGAGGGGGGTGGTGTCATACGGGACAGGACCCTCCTCCCCTAAAAAGCCTCACTTTGACATGAAAAGAGATCTGTAAATGTTTTAAAACAAAACCGAAATAATATCAGAATTGTTTAAAATACTGGTTTCGTGTAATTAATTTAATACTATTTCCTACAATTATGAGACAGTGCCCTTCTGCCATGCCACGGTTCTGAAGTCTACACTTGCACCATAGGAACGTGACACCCCCAAATAGAAGTCTTAGATCCGCTCCTGACCAGATGCGCCGAACAACGTCGCTACTTTGATGTCATGTCTCGTCAAGGAAATAAACCTCCAGCTAAGTAAAGGCCTCTAACTGCATTAACGGCGGCCATTGTGTTTTACTGGGTGAGTGAGTGGGCAGCTCTTAACACCGAGGTATTGAGAGCCTATGAGGGTGAAACGAGGTGACAATGGAGCAGCGCCGGAATACAAGGGCGGGGGAACCGAAGATCCCCGAGAAAACCCGCCGACCAGCGGCATCGTACGTCACGATTCCCACATGCGAAAATCGAGGGGCGACCCTGCCGGGAATCGAACCCGGTTCCCCTAACGTGGAAGGCGAGTAGTCTAACCACTACACCACCGCGGCCCCGTTGTTGTATTGGGTATACGTCTGCATTGAACCGGTTCATACACGAACAGGCATAAGTTGCCTCCTGGAGCACAGTCGTAACTTGTGCTCAGATTCTGAGTTATTCCGCGAGTGGGACGTTTCTTCCCTCTTCTAGTCAGAAGAGCGTGACACTGACGACTCGGCGAGCGTGACGAACGAGCACTCTGTACCAGAGCGAGGAATTACATTACACCAACAACGTTTACACGGGCTCTTGACTCCAGCTTATGCAATGTAATCTGCCGACAAAACCAACTACCATCGACCTTCTCTACTGCAGCCTCAAGTGCAGACACAAATTACGTCAGCCCATGTGCGATAAGTCGAGGGTAATCGTAAAAAAATACAATTTACGTTATGCAATGCATGTCTCATAGTTCCTTATCGCTAGTTTCGCTTTATCGCCCTATCTTGAATCAAATACGGGATTTCTCGGCCGCGCCACGTGTACTAGTGCACTTGTAACTCTAAGCATTTACAAAATATGTTACAAGAGTAAAAAAAAATTACAAAAAAAAAAAAAGAAGATGTTTTGTTTTACTGTCTTCCGCATCTAACGTCCCCCAAGCAAATAGAGCATACGCGTGTAAAAGAAATGTAATTATACGACGAACATTTGGATTTACTCACTGCGTTGATAATACACTGACACAGAAGATGAGTTTATCATCATGTCACTTCTTTGATTTGATTTTTGAATTTAAACTACAGGAAACAAGTGCAGTACAAACTCGTGTCCTTTTTGATTACAATTAACATGGCATAATTGAAAAACGTACCAAGAGTGAAAGCTTTATGCCGGTGGNCAACGTTTACACGGGCTCTTGACTCCAGCTTATGCAATGTAATCTGCCGACAAAACCAACTACCATCGACCTTCTACTGCAGCCTCAAGTGCAGACACAAATTACGTCAGCCCATGTGCGATAAGTCGAGGGCCATCGTAAAAAAATACAATTTACGTTATTCAATGCATGTCTCATAGTTCCTTATCGCTAGTTTCGCTTTATCGCCCTATCTTGAATCAAATACGGGATTTCTCGGCCGCGCCACGTGTACTAGTGCACTTGTAACTCCTAGCATTTACAAAATATGTTACAAGGGTAAAAGAATAAATTACAAAACAAAAAAAAAAAAAAGCTGTTTTGTTTTACTGTCTTCCGCATCTAATGTCCCCCAAGCAAATATAGTGAAAAAGAAATGTAATTATACGACGAACATTTGGATTTGCTCACTGCGTTGATAATACACTGACACAGAAGATGAGTTTATCATCATGTCACTTCTTTGATTTGATTTCTGAATTTAAACTACAATAAAAAAGTGCAGTACACACTCGTGTCCTTTTTGATTACAATTAACATGGCATAATTGAAAAACGTACCAAGAGTGAAAGCTTTATGCCGGTGGAGTGACAGGAAGGAAAATGGCTTGCAAATCAAACTACACGGTTAATTACACCTATAAACGTCATCTACATCCCTATCTTGCATGGGATTCGAACTGAGGACACACAATAAGCAGGCATCGCGCCTAATTATCCCACGAGTCGACCAATTATAGTGCGATTTCATTTCTCAGAACGTTTCACGCTAGTTGGTCTTTTCTACCTCAAACCCGATGCCCATAGCTGAATTCATTAGGGTAACCCTCAAAACGAAAGGCAGCGCAGCATAAATTGAAATTAAGGCCCATTTTCATACTACGTGTTGACCATTATAAACGAGCGGGAGTGAGCGCCAACGAGTATTACATGTTATCACCAAAACAACAACAAAAAAAAAATACCTGCGTGGTTCCTGCCTGAGGCAAAGGTCACGCAATGATGACACGAGGCTGGTGGTAATTCGAGCAGGCTGCCCCGCCTGAAGAATGGACGAGGTGAGACGAGACGGGGGTGGAGACGCAGCGAAGGAAGATGGAGGAGGAGACTGGAGAACCCCAAGAAAACCCCACTCACCACAGCAGTGTCCGCTGCACTGCCCGCATGACAAACCCCCAGTCCGAACATGTTCCGTCCGTCAGGGCCCGGGATTAAACCAGAGATCTCAGAAATGGGAGACCCGCGACCGAACAACTGAGCAAGCTACGGGTCGTATCACCCGAAATGCCATTCAGTAAAATTTTCATAAACCTCGAGACGTAAAACGATTGTTACATCTGTCAGGGGCACTGGCGCGAATTTTGAAATGTTGATGAGAAGAGGGGAACAGGAAGGAGTGAAGACAAAAATTAAAAGCGTCCCTAGTAACCACGAGAACTCTTTACGGCACACGTAATTTGTGTAACATTACGCTGAATTACAGATGTTAGCTGTGGACGCCACCAAGAGCATCTCGCAAATAATTTCTAATTAGAATGGTTGAAACATACTATTTATTAATTTTTGCTACGAGAGTTACACCAATCTCTGCGCCCTTCACCACGCATGTCAGAGGTTCTTCACCAATTTGAAACATGGAAAATTACGACATATAACTTCTAATTGAAAGTTAAACCTCGACGGGGGAATGTCTACAGTCCGCTTAACAGCTCTTATATGCAGCGTTTTCGGGAATTCACCGATGCATCCACCGATGTACACCGGACGTTCGGAAATTAATGTTTTGGTCGAGCTCGGTTGAATCGATGTATCCACCTATCCAATCGGCTTGAAAAGTCGGTGGATCAGGTGGGTGTGCACCGGAACACAACCTCGCGAACAAACGTGTAAATAAATAAAGCATTTGTTAACGGTTAAGTCAAAGAAAGGCAAATGGCCACGTTTAATTGCAACGGAAAAAATTTCGTGCACTGAAATGCGCACAAACATCGCAGAAAACTGCGAGACTTAATTTGTATTTTATAAAGAAAGAGCATGCTTATTAGAAAATACGTTAGTGCAGTGTTTAATATGGGTATTATAAAGTTATTTTGCATATATGCATTTATTCATTTGAACTACTCGTAACGAGCGGGACCGCGGTGGTGCAGTGGTTAGACTACTCGCCTCCCACCTAGGCGAACCGGGTTCGATTCCCGGCAAGGCTGCTCCCGGATTTTTGTGCCGGAAGATGACGCTGGTTGGCAGGTTTTCTCGGGGATCTCCCGTTTCTCCCGCCATTTTATTCCGGCGCTACTCCATACTCACCTCACTTCACCCTCGTCGGCTCTCAAAACCTCGACGTTAAGAGCCACCAAAATCTCTTCACTCACTTATACTCACCACTGGTGGATTTATTAGTGAATTTCCGAAAACGCGGATGGCGTGCAGGAGCAAAGAGTTGGTGAACGGACTGTACGGACTAAGAGAGCCCGACACTGGCCTCGTCGACGAGTCTGCCGCAGATAGCTGCCATTCCTCCGGAGAAACACGATCGGCGGTTTCAAAAATAGGACCGCAGCGTGCAAGGTAGAGCGATCGCATTGTTCCCCTGCCAACGACAGTGGTCACAAGCCCTCGGTCACATGCCACCCCTTCCCGCCTACAAGTTTATTTTCAGAGGCCGCCGCGTGGCGGAGTGTCACGAGACCCAGTCCACATATCACGCGCTTAGTCGTCGGCGCCGACACACTCACGGGTCCCGGCCACCCCCTCGTACATTCCAGCAGCCACGTCCAGCCGTTCCCAAGACTCCTGCACGTGCCAGTAGACGTGGGAGGAAGGGTCGGTTTGGAGGTCATATCACCCCCTCCCCGTGTGTCATTATAGTTCTATTCCTAACTCCGCCGAAATTTTTTTAAACACACTTACTTGGTAATCATTAAAAATAATACTTACGCTGCATCAAACCACGATAAGACGGGCGAGTAACAGATAAATATAATAGTACATAACCCATCGGTTTTTGAGGTAAGTTTACAAATTAACTGTGTTATGTTCCACCCCTCCATTTGTGTGAGTCAAGAATAGTATGTTACCACTTTAAAATGATTGTATCTGCCAGTGCAATGTATCTCAATTATCAAAACTATGTACGGTGTGCGTCATATTACAACTACAGTGAGAGGTTAACGGGATGCGAGTAGTTTAGCGAAGGTCAAGGCCTCTCGTAACTTTGGGAGTGCCTGCAACTGGAACCAACGCGCAAACAACTCGCTATTCGTTTAAGAATCTCGCCTTCTTGCCAAAACAAGATGCGTACCGAATGTGGCGCGCATCTCCATCGCAAAAGTGACTATGAATACCAGCCTAAAGCTGTCAACGATTAATATAAGGATTAATGACCCTTTAATTGAGATAAAAATATGTAATTTCTGCAAACTATGATGCATTTTTTTAATGCAGGGCAGCGTTCCAAAACGTTCCTCCGAAAGTAAAGTAAATATCAGTAGATAGAAACTGCGGGATCTGGGACAGGGNGGGGGGGGTGTTCCGGAGTCCCGGAGCCATATGGCATCTGGCAGTGGACCAGAGGTGACCTTGACATTTGAACTTTAAACAGAGTCCGTCATCTTGTTTTTCAGTTAGCTATCTTGTTTTTGCTGTCCGCCAACTTGTTTCTGCCATCCGTTATCTTGTTTCAACTTGCCTTATTCGAGAATTTTCCATCGTTGAGGGGATTTAGCAAAAAAAAAATCTCATAAATGCTGCATTTGGCAGCATTAACTCCTCACAGATTTATGAATCCACTCTGAGTGGTAAGCCTCAAAATTACAGATAAAATACGTTCTAGCAATTTATTCCAGTACTTGGTTTTTCCTTCTAAATCTGTATCCGGCTGAGGACAAATGTCTGTCCATTCAATCACCTTTCTAAATGTCTCCATTGAAGGTAACACTTCTTATGATAATCACTGATTTCATGATTGGGCAACTTAGCAGTAAGTTTTCGCCAGGAATATTTTTTCTTCCAACCCCCATAACTCATGAGTACTGATCGGTTGCTCTCTGACAAGTTACTTTTGCGGCCTAACAAACTACAAGGAAAGCAGAAAAGTGATTCATTACTTTCATTCCAAGTTAACCAGTCTCTTGAACGAAGCTCTGCATTCTTGGTTTTGGAAAAGAAAACTGTCCTAGGAAAAGCTCTTTTTCCATCACTCAGAAAATTGACAGGAACCGGATTAGGACCCTTCCGGACAAAACTTTCAATTAGCTCTAAGCTGTGACACCCAGTTATTGTTGTTAGATAAAAAGATGAGACGTTACTGTCTATAGAATCATAATCGACAGTTTGTAGGTGTTTATTTTCACAAACATCCTTAACATCTACTTTAGAATACAAACTTTCATCCAAAACTAAAACCTTATTAGGCCTAGTTTCATCACCTGTTGAAGGTTGAGAAATTTCCTCCTAAACTTGTATTGCTCTTTCAGAAATTTCATTTTCAGTACAATCAGGATTTTCACTTTCTAGTTTAGCTTTCTCGGCTTTTTTAATTCCAACCTCAAATAAGGTTATAATGCCTTGTTTACTCACCTCTGGTCTTTGTTCCCACTCTTTTCTTTTTTGAGCACCTGATTTACGTTTATATGTATCCATCATTAAAAATCACACAGCACACAAGGCTAGCCTACTCATAAAACTGTGGTTGAATAAAACACATTACTCTCAATAAACATTAGCATTCGACAGTGTTATTCATTTAACATTAACCTCAACTCAACAGGTGAGCGCAAAACGAGGAAACACGGGGTCAATAACTGCGCGCTGCAAAACGCACCAAGTCGCCATCTGTTAGCTGCGCCTGTAACTTCTTATACAGTAATGTCGCTACTCTCCGGCACACAGTGGTGACCACAGGGGCAGTGGTGGCGTAGTGTCCAGGGCGCTCGCCTCCCACCGCGGCGATCCGGGTTCGATCCCCGGCGGGTTCACTCCCGGATTTTCGCATGTGGGAATCGTGCTGGACGATGCCGCTTGCCGGCGGGTTTTCTCGGGGTACTTCCGTCTCCCCCGCCCTTGCATTCCAGCGCCACTCCATTCTAGGGTTTCATTTCTGTCACGCCCGGGGATGACGGTCACCTACGGGTCCCAGCTGGAAAGACCGTCACTCGGAGGGTGTCGCCTTGCCCTGGGTGCACTCCCCNAGGGCGTTTGTTGCCTTGCCCTGGGTGCACTCCCCTCACGCCATTTTTAGTGGTGACCACGACACGTGATGCGAGGATTGCGAGTTGCTGTGCAGGAAGTCAGTTTTGAGTGTCAAAATTAGAATTTTTACGTAATACTTTGTTTTATAAATAAACATTTACGAGTCGGGCCCCTGAGCATTGCACCCCTTGCCATCACGTCTTGGCGGGTCGGACACCGCTGAAAGCCCCATAAGTACACGCAGTGTGACGAGAACACTGCACGCCGGTTCCGAGCCTTGCGCTTAGCGGCGACGGGGCACTTGATGCGCGCGGTAGTGTCGCCCTTATCGCTCCCGTGCTTCTCGGCCTCATACGCGAAAAAAATAACTCTACGTAGAAGGGAGTCTTAAAGGCGGTTGATACCAAAAAAATAATTATTATATATTTTGTACCAAACATTGTCCAGATTGTACGCATTGTATGTGGTGACGTTTTCCTAGAATATACATTTTTTTACAGTTTATATTTTTTGAATAATCTGATGTCAAATACAATTTCTTTTCTGGTTTTCTGCAGCCATAATAATAAATACTAACCAAGTTGTACAAATGAAACAATTTACAACATATACTAATGCAGTGGGCTACCAGTTCGACATATATGTAATTAACAAAAAAGCTCATGCATTAAAAAATATATATATTTAACATAACGATCTGTTATTTGGTTATTACTTACGTGTCATGTGGTAGCCCACAGCATTAGTTTACTTTGTAATTTTTTTTTTCATTCCTGTAGCTTGGTATTTGTATATATGGATGCAGTAAAACAAGGAAAATTTTGGACTTGATGTTAAAATCATTAAAAAATATATATAAAATTCAAATTTTGTTTATTCTAGGAAAATTGCATGCCAGACAATACGTACAAGTTAAACAGTGTTTGGTACAAAAATAAAATAATTTTATTGTAACCGACGCCCTTAACGCGGCTTCAGTAGAAGGTTCGCAAGAAGCACGTCTCACTTTGGGAGTGTTCGCTCCACTTAGTCGGGCGCATATCCGGTGCAAATACGTGAGCGACCCCGCTGAGAGTGCGACAGAGAAGCGAGCTGCGCAAATTCCCGCGAAATATATTTTCGCCCCTCCGGTGCGGAGAGGACCACTTCCGGAGGCTGGCCGGCGGTCGTCGTGGAAGACAGTGTCCAGACGAGCGGCGAACTCGACGTACAAACAAACAAGCAAGAGGCGCGCGCCACCGCCCACCGCCCTCTCCGCAGAAGACAAGATACACAGCGAAAGAACAGACAAGTTGAGAAACAAAGGGGAAAAAAGAGGTAGGATGAGAGAGCAGAAACGAAGAGAGTCGGGAAAGAAATTAAGGGAGATAAATGTACGCCACCGACCCTTGTGCTTTCGACTGGCCTGCTACCTGTTGGCTGTCTCAGTAAATATTGTGTATTTAGCTGCATGTAATGCAACACAGTTCCGGCAGGCTGTGTTAGTGTCACACAGGAATGTTCTTGCCGCCGCAAATCAGAATAGTTTTTTTTGTAAAAAAAACTATTAAACAATTTTAAGAAACTCAAATGTGTAGTAACTGTTTAATTACTATACAAATAATAATTGTATAAAGTTAATTTAATTTTTACATCGGTTATCTTTACTATTGATACTCCTTAACGCAGCCAACCGAGTGAAAGGACAGGGTTTTGCATGTGTAAATGATATTAGGCATTTCTCTGCGACTTTCACGATATCACTTTCAAACAGAAGGAAAAAAAAAACACTTTGACAATATTTTCCAACTTATAACACCCTAAAAATTGCGAGAAAATTAAATATTATACGCTCAACACGCACCCAAGCACTTGTTTACTTTCTCCTACTTGTGGCGTGGTTCTTCTCTTCAAAGGGCACAAAGTGGTTTTTGTATGAAAACGATACAGCTGAGACACGCCTAAAACCATTTACACGTGTAAAACCCTATCCCTTCACTCAGCCGGTCCCACACTTGACAGCGTCCTTAAAAAAGTATTTGGTGCATACTTCACCGCCATAAACTTTAATTATATTAGACAAGTGTGCAAAAATTCCAATATGGGCAAACCAAAAAAGTGCAACCGCGCGTATACACTATTTGCGGTATCTTCACGCTCTTCAAATCAAACCTTTGAAAAATCACCCTATGCCTGAAGTGTTTGGTTGTTTCCTAACTATACCATGTATCACAATTTTATTTATAAATTATATTTCATTTATAATTAATATTAATAAAAACAGGGAGAAAATAGGGGTGTTGGTAATGCCTATTGAGAAATAGTGCTTATCCAAAATTATATTAAATTGCGTGCGTACGAATCCACTGCGTTGTCCCTTTGGTGTAATTCTCGACTTGCACAAGGCGGAGGAATATCTTGAAAGTAGAACTTAGGCAGGGCTTCAGAAAAATTTGAAGTAACTGTTTTACTATAACTTTCTGATCAAATATTATACCAGAGCGATGTATTACTGTTGAGCCATTTCGGGGTCGCGGTGGTTTAGTGGTCAGACAACTCGCCTCCCACATAGGCGAACCGGGTTCGATTCCCGGCGGGGTCACTTCCGAATTTTTCCATGTGTGAATTGTGCTGGACGATGACGCTGGTCGGCGGATTTTCTCGGGGAACTCCCGTTTACCCCACCCTTGCATTCCGGCGCTGTTCCATACATCGTTTGTTTCAGCCTCATCGGCCCTCACGACCTCTATGTCAAAAGCCGTACAGATCTCTCCACCACTCGAGCCATTTCGTGCGCCGTAAAATTACATGTAATTTCCACGCAAGATACTACACAAAATAAACGCATCACTCTAGCGAACTTGCAAACAATACCGGCAAAAACTATTACCTGGGATTGCCCTTTCTTTAATTTTTGTATGTTGGCTCCCGAATTTCTGTGGATTTGCAATTTCCGTGAGTGGCGTTTGCTTATGTTCCACGTACTGTGTGAGCGAGTAGAAGAGAGTTTGGCGGTTCTCAACGTCGAGATCTTGAGAGACGATGAGGGTGAAGCGAGGTGAGTATGGA
Source organism: Clitarchus hookeri (assembly GCA_002778355.1). NCBI lineage: Eukaryota > Metazoa > Arthropoda > Insecta > Phasmatodea > Phasmatidae > Clitarchus > Clitarchus hookeri. The sequence continues at coordinate 37,413 of NQII01006149.1, forward strand.
GCAGCGCTGGAATGCAAGAGCGGGGGGAAACGGGCGATTCCGAGAAAACCCGCCGACCAGCGGCATCGTCCGGCACGATTCCCACTTGCGATAATCCGGGCGCGGCACCGCCGGGAATCGAGCCCGGTTCGCGTAGGTGGAAGGCGAGTAGTCTAAGCACTACCCCACCGCGACCCAACGGAACGAGGAGAAAGAATAGAGAGAGAAAAGTAAGAGAAAAGGGACGGGAATAGCAACATCAGCGTGCTAGGCTCCGCCCCACCATGCTCTGTTTTCGTGATTGCAGCACGCGTATCTTCGTTTAACGAGCACTCAAGCAGAAGTTAGCCTCTCATAATACGAAGGGGAGGGAGATAGCTATAGTGAAGGGAAGAAAAGAGAGCGAGAAAGAAAGAGATAGAGAGGCAAAATCACCAATAATGTGTGCTAAATTCAGGGATATCAAAACACGGATGGATAGCTAGTGTCCCAACATGTTATGGTACACCGTACCAGTACGTCATAACACTGAGAGTCGCTCTCTGAGTAACGAGGCACTAACAGTTCGTACGCATCTGCAGCTACTAGAACGGTACTGTTTCCGGCTTATTTCGCCACGCGGCTAACATCCCTGACCCGCATTCGAAAGGTAACACTAGTGGCTGCAATAATGAGACAAAAAAAGCGTCTCCATGGTCTACCCCGCCCTCCGATCTTTCACATGCAAACACACGATACTTTAATTGGAAGAGGTTCATATCCGGATGAGCTAATGCGCAGGTGGGTATCGACACCAGAAACCGGTCATCACGTACATGCCGCCATGAACATGGACCCACTAGTTAAATCCCCCACGCACGAGTGCGGGCCTTAGTAATGAAGACATGACGGATAGTGGCAATCTATCTCCGTGGACAGGCAAATGAAGTCAGGCAAAAAATTTAATACCTAAAGCAGGCTAACTGTGTTTTTTAAATTTAGCACGACACCTAAAGTACACATTAAAAAATAATCTTGAGGAATACATAATTTGTGTAAAAGGAGATAACAGTTTTGTAGGTGTTTTTTTAAATGATTTCACAAAAGTGCACCGCAGTTAGTTGGTAACACTAAAAAAAAAAAAGAGATTGTAAATTGCAGATAGAATTTTTGTTGGCACTAATAGAAAATAAGTGCTAACATAAGTGGTGAATTTCTTTGATTGCCTGTTTGGACATCCACTGTGGATTACAAATCACAATCAAAACTTACAGAAACTAGGAACGGTCCATACAAAAACAACTGCATTAATCTTACATTTATGCACAATATCTAAGTATAACATTTACATTTACCTTGCTTGTCGATACGACGGCTTATAAGTAGCTACATAATGCACCAGTATTCTCTCAGAATTGTAAAGGAAATATGAATATCACGAGGAAAAATTATTTCAAGTGAAACTGGTGGTCGGACCCACGGCCTATCGAAGTGCATCAGGCATGCAAACGGCGTGTATACATAAAAAATACACACTATCAGTAGCTAGATAATGGGCGATCTGACACAGGGGAGTGGGGAGTCTGAGCTCGGAGCCACATGGCATCTGACAGTGGACCAATAGCGGCATCTGGCAGACGACCAGAGATGACCTTTGAACTTGACCTAGACCTCAAATGTACAGTTTTTACTGAGAAAAAAAAACTCAAAATTCCTAAAATTTCCGAATTTCCCTCCAAATCTAAAAATTTCCTACAGAAGTTTTCTTACACAAATTTTTATGAAAATTAGGATAACCTTGTTTCAGGAATGTTCAAGTTCATTACCCTGTCATGATACTTTATGCTCTGTCATTCCACTTTTTATGCTCTCCTGCCTCTGACATCATCTAAGTCGATGAACGACACACCCTAGTCGACCATGTCATCGGGACATGGGTGCCAGCACAGGTTTAAATGATGTATGCATGATATATATACATGGAAATTACTATTTTCCCAAATGTTATAGGCAGGGGTATGTCCATACGAGACGTATGTGTTCGTTATGTTAATTCATGCAGTGCCCATGTCGACAAGACACTGAAAATGACTTTACATATTTTTTTATAATTATAACCAGTGCTCTGAATTTTTTATTAATATAAATTAGAAACAGTATAGACATGTGTATTCGAAAGACAATGGAATATATAAAAATTGTGAGATGACAACTAATGTCGGGAAGGATGATTCACTCATAAAATGGAGAATATCAGCAATGAGATGTTTCATATGCATAACCATGCTAATACTCATCATTTTCTTTATACTTGTATGCATAAATGATAGTAGGTATATAACTTTTCCTCTGTAGGATAGCAAATGATACATCAGAAGATTGCTTCCCACACATTAAAAGTGCATGCCCACGCCCTGTGGCGAGCAATACCGTTAGCTTCCAGTATTTCGGTCTCAACAACACATTCCAATGACACATTTACCACAGACCAGGAAGTCGGAGCCAGTCCTTGCCTACACACTGCAGTGATAAATCCTTACTTTATATATTTTTTTATATAAACATACCATGATTTTTTAATTTTGAGTACATTTCATTGAAGTGCAAAATTTATGCTGAAGTAATGTGTAGTAGCAAATTGCTCTCGGGCAGAGGTGTGTAGATAATGCAAATCATTTTCAACATTACATGTCGCTAAAACATCTTTGTTGGGCACAGTAACAAGAATGTGTTTGTTGCGATAGCTGCATTGCAACGGGGGTTTATAAACTCGAAACTTCCAGTTTTATTTAGAATTGGAAGTTTCGAGTTTATAAACCCCCGTCGTATGCAGCGATCGCAGCGAACACATTCTTGTTAACTGTACCCAACAAAGAAATTTTAGTGACATGTAATGCTGAAGATGATTAGTATCAGCGGCATGTGGAGAACTATTGCAAGGTAAGCTGTGTTTTGCTCTGTGCTATACCCAATCGTTTGCTAGTTTACACATCGGCCACTTAAACCGTAGTAGTGCATTTGAAGTCACAGCACGTGTGTAATAGGTGCCTCGCCGCTCTCTCGTGAGTGGCCGCAGTACAATCAGTGTCCCCCGGCTTCACTCTGGTTACTGATTCCTGCTACGCGCGCTGAGTGTGTACAGCACTGAGCAAACACCAGTTTACCTTGCAACACTTCCCTACACGCCACTGATCAGTATTATATACACACCCCTGTCTGAGAGCAATTTGCTACTACACATTCCTTCAGCATAATATGTTGCACCTCAAAGAAATGTACATATTTAATGCACTGCCTTGCCACGACATTTTCTCGCAAAAATAAAAAAAAAACACAGTTGTCCTGCTTTAGTTTCTCTTGAAGTTTCTGTACTGACTTTCAAAAACCTGTAAATTTCAACTAATTTGTTTAGAGCTAATTGATGTTCTACGCACTTTCAACTCGTAAGCTGTTTATAATGACCAGCCTTTCCACAAACACATTACGTAAAAATAACAATTTAAATAGTTTAGGATAAGCAAAATAAAGCCCAATCCACCTCCAGAAATGAGTTTATATTGGGTTATTAAAAAGACAAACAATACATTTTTCACATGTTGTAATGTTCCACCACGCTGTTATAATATTGCAGCCCCACAGTTACGCGTCATATTTGTGTTGATGCCAGCGGCGCATTGAGTCTGTGATGACGGCTGGAAATTACCACTCCGTCAGTTCGGTTGTTAGTAACATGAAACTCTAAAGGCGCCAATACATATAAATAAAGTCCAATGTTTGTTTATCTTTCTGCACTTTTATTGATCATTCCAATAAAACAGTTCACATACAATCGTCAGGCATGAAGAGTACGAACCGGTTTACAGGCAAACTAACAGAGAGCAGCGCCACAGTCGTTTAATTATTAATTTACGTCTCGAAAACTTGCCTCGCAAGAAGAAAATACGAAGGCAGGAGGGACGTCCGTTCCCTCCTGGCACACTAGCGACCTCCCACACCGGCGGAAATAATTTCGTAGATTATTATATGCCAAAACAGAATGAAGTTGAAAGATTTAGCGGTCGAAAAAGAATGAAGTTGAAAGATTTAGCAGTCGCGGGTGCTTGCGAGCTGCAGGACAATAAATGCCAGAAAGTGGCATCACTTACTGCTTTAACAGCAGTTTGACACACAGGTCGTGTTACAAATGGTTCCTTCAGTTGGTACGTTGCAAAACTGGTTGGTCGACATTTTGTATTTTGTTGGACGAGTTGGGATGACTCTGAAAGACATTTACTAACAGCAGTGTCAAAAACGAGTCTACAATGATCTGGATTCAGAACTGCAATGTTTTCAACCGACAAGAAAAAATCTATGCATTCCATACAATCCACGCATCCTGCCAACATTTCAAATTCATGAATAACAAGCATACTGTCATACTCAATTTCAGTTGTAATTATGAATTAAATTATAAAACTGTTTTGTATTTGTAAGAAGTTATTCTCCTTTGTTGAGAATAACACTGTGCATAAAAAAACGCATTGGTTTACTGATACTCTGCAGTTATTTTATAAATATATATTTAGTATCTTATTTATAGAATTCAGCCTCCCTTAATTTTTTCTCCCCTATCATTTAAACATTAATTTCAATTTCGGCGTCTATCAACTGGCCTGACAATTTCGTTCTATAATTCTACATTAATGCAATGTGCATTTAACCCCCTCCCCCCACCAACCCTAAGACCAATTAAGACATTTAGAATAAAATGTTCACTTTTAGACTGAACTATCCAATGAAGGGAAGCAGCACTCGCAATCTATATTTATCTATGTATATGTCTTCTATACGAAAGCATCACATCAGTGCTGCTTCGCGGCCATCCAGTAATGGCATATCAATAAATAAAGGATCTGACTATAGTCTATTCGCGGTTTCTTCGCACTTATTTTAATTAAACCTCTGAAAAATCATCCAATGAATTACGTGTCCGGTTGTTTCCCAAATATTACGTGTATCACGGAACAAACACTACCTGTATTATTTGCGTTTTCGACATCAGGACAGGGCTAGGAATTTGATCATCCCATGACAACCAACCATATCCCCAAAATTCTTTGTTAATTCTTCGTGGAAAATTATATAATTATTACAGAATCACTTAAGCGTTTTATACTTCCGTTAACATAAAAGTATACTTTTGGCTAAACTGTAATTTTACTAATATTTCATCTATAAATTATAAAGTCATTTATAATTGATGAGAATAAAAACAGGGAGATAATAGCTGTGTTGGTAATACCTAGTAAGAAATAGTTCCCAAGACAAAATATTATTAAACTGAGTGCGCACGAAAGCGGCGCGTTGTCCTTTTCGGTGCAATTTTCTAGGCTCAGTTCAGCGTTGTTTGCACGAGGCGGAGGAATATCCTGGAAGTGAAAATTTAGCAGGGTTTCGAAAAAGTTGGGAGTAACTATGACTGGAGTATACATAATCAAAGTGTGGCCTATGCCACGTGTTCGCTACGACGCAACGTCGGGGTCGTCAGGTTCCGGTGTAGAATGCCGTCGTACACAGATACGTCGAACATAGGCGTGCCGTTTTCGACTACGTTTACATAGGAAAAATAACTCCATTATTAATCTTAATTTCCTGTGAATCTAAAGCATGCTCCCGTTACTACCTTACTCTGGAAATGTTTCTATAGGCTGAAGAAGACTAAAGCATCGTCGCCAGTGACACTGTGCGCATGCCCTTTCGGAAGCAGCGCATCCTAGTGGTCGAGATGAGGCGCGCTGCTTTGAACTGACCCATGCCTTCGCAGACATCGCCACCCCTCCCCCTCTTCCCAGACACATCATACATCACATGAAAGGTGACGTGCTGAGGGTCAAGGATGTCACTGCTACTAAATATACATACGCCAACGTCCACTCCGATCTTCCAGACGGCAATTGGCACGAACCACCGAGAGGAGCGGGCGCTAACTTGACGTGTGCCTGGCGCCATCTTACTCCAACCATTCTCCGAGCAGCAGTTGCCGGCGTACGTTCAGGTGTTTGCATCACGCGACAGCAATTGTTTTCTCAGCTATACACACTATAGTCTATTCGCGGTTTCTTTACACTTTTTTGAATAGAACCTTTGAAAAATCACCCCATGCGTTTCGTGTTTGGTTCTTTACTAAACATGTCCTATATCACAAGCCTTTTATACTTGTGTTTACAAGGAAGTGCCTTTTTTTTTGGTTAAATAGAAATTTTATTGATATTTTATATATAAATTATAAAATTTATTTTATAAATATTATGAATAAAAATACTGAGAAAATAGGTTTGTTGGTAATACCTAGTACGAAATAGTACTTTATGCAAAATATTATAACACCGAGTGCGCACGAATGCGCCCCATTTGGCTATTTTTTTTTTTTTAACATTCGGTTAAGGTTTGTTTGTATGAGGCAGATGAATATCCTGAAAGTAGAACTTTAGCAGGGCTTCAGATAAGTTGCAAGTAACCGTTAATCGTATATACAGTACCTTCCATAATGCAGTCGAGCCCACGCTCAACAAAACGGAGCTATGCTCGTAAAGGGCGTCCCTAGTTATATGGTTCTCAGTGTGATCAGTTTTAATTATTCTAATTTTAAAAAAACTATGGAACATTTTAACGTAAACATTTTTTCAGGGTAGAAATTAAAGTCGATATTTTGTTACCAAGTCATAAATTTCGTCATTGAAATATGAATGTGATCGTTGAAAAATGTCCAAGTCAAAGTGTTTGCGATTTTTAGTATTGTGTAAATCAGTGCTTTAAACTATAGCGACTCTGCTGTGCCTTTTCTGAACACATTGCTGTATTGAAACCGTACAGACATCGCTTACAAGATGAACAGAGAACGTGCGAAGCTTGTTTATACTATATTATATTCCATATCGACGCGGCAATGCTTCCTCGTGGCGGGGCGTGACATTGAGGCATTTCAAGCGCTTTATTAAGGAGGGCCTCCAAGAACGATCGAAGGATGCCATTCCCTTGTTAGTGGCCATGATCCAATCACATGTTAACACAACCTAAAATACACCGTGGCTACTCCACTTCACTTTAGGTTTAGCAGGCTCTGGGTTCAACTTCCTGTCATACAGATTAACTGTAATGTTATTTCGAGGTAAATAAACTCCCAACAAGGAGATATATGACGCAAAAAAAAAAAAGCTAGAAAGAACAGTTGGAATCCTCTATTTTTCTGATGACAAAACTTTTGAATAGCCTGCACACTACTAACTCGATGTTTTTACTTTAGTGAACACTATGAAGGAACACTCTACTAATCGCAAAAATGCATTTTAACCATTCCAAACAGCTTCATTAGAGTATCCGGTTCTTATTTAAATTTAATCGACTACAGCACACCAAATTATTATCGTCTCATCTTACACGAATCATATATGAGTACATATTTAACGCTCGATGGCATGTGAATTCAGAAGTTAATAATTCTTTCACAATGATTCATCTCGGTATGTACGGTAGTTAAAATAGCACATTAATATTATTTGTGTCTTCTCTCTCATATGATTGGAAAACTAAATAATACTTACTTTTTAACAAAATTAAGAGACAGCCAGTTCAAAACACCACTTCTCAAAAATACCGCTTATTCTAAAACATCAAGCTCCATGCAAGGCCATGCAAGTACAGTATTTTCATATACCATTACTTCCAAAAACGAACGGCGTAATAAATCCATATACACTGTATTTTATCAATGAAATAATATTTTATGATGTAAATGTCTGGGTAACCTCAGTATCGTGATATTTCGGCTAAAACGTAATGCAATCTGGTATCTCACAGGACTGCTGCAATGTTTGGTATCTCCATCCTTCTTGCCTAGTATTCTATAATAATTTAAATAGTACATTTCGAATAAAATAATAGACTGAAATACTGACCCAAATGCCGAAAGCCCATGTCTAAAAAAAAGTTATATTTTTAAATAAAATAAGAAAATAACAGAAGGAATTAATAGTAAAAAAATACAATTTATCTTCGAACTACGTTCAGTGGAAACTGCGAAATATGTCTTAGTGGTGACTAACATCGATATTAGGAAAGAGAAATGAATGACTATACAAAATAAGGTTGGAGATGATTACCAGTGTCCCTTTTTTCTCCTACTGAGTAATTCTACAAGTAATAAGTCAGTGCTTTCGTCATAGATATAATGCATTTGAGAGGTGAGCACACGACGACCCTCCCACCACTTATCAAGGTTGTCACTTGCATGTGACGTAACTTTGAAGGTGTATAATATCAAAACCAAACAACCTACAACCTTGATTGACCAATCAAATGAACCGTGGAACCGTGAAGTTTGTTTACCATGCATTCATAAAGGTTCAATGTGACCAACATGAGCGGCCCGAACGACATCTGCGCGATAATCAAACTCGTTCCACGCTCTTGTCAGCATGTCCGGTGTTACGGTTTGGATGGCGTTACGTAAGTCACAGTACAGAAAATACAGAACAAATTATTTCAGGCTAGTTCAAATATATCAACTTCAAGTTTCTACTACACACTACAACACGCAACACAAGTGTTGGTGCTATTATCAGTAAAACTATTTGTTAAAAATTCACATATATACGGTAATTTTCGTTCAGCCTAAAAATTTTCCTATATTTTGACATTCACTTTCATTCCCACTAGAATATAAGTTCCACGTTTAATGTGAGTTGCACGAAAATTGTCTGTTATCTGCCTGGCTTTTTCAATATCATAGTCATCTGTGTAAATATATTTATATTGTATTCTGTCCATCGAGTTTTTTTTACATTTATTAGACCAGAATTACCAATCTCATACTCCGAACCATTCAAAATGTGCCACGTCTATTCCTTCAGCAACAAGTCTGTCAACTAATCGTTTCCATGCGCCACCAATGCCATCTGATGTGAGGCACCTCTCCCACGTACATACTGTAAATAATTATATATGACATGTGGTCTCTCTCTCTCTCTCTCTCTCTCTCTCTCTCTCTCTCTTTCAGGTTAGCAGCTAAAAAATAAATAATAAATTGTTTTATTTATATAATGTGTGAAATTATACAGTAAGTACTCTGGTACACAGCTCATTCCTCTGTCATCTCAAGGGAAAATGTTATATTTGNAGGATTTTAGAATTGTTATTCCTGTTACAATTCGTCCGAGTATGTGGATGATGATAATAAAATAAACAATACTAATACTCCCCAAATTTTAAAACATGATTTTCTTATACAATGTAGTTAAGGTTCCCTTACTTTTATGGGATTTCCCCACACTTTTGCCAGGCGATTTTCCGTGCGATTAGAGAATAGTACTTTACTTGCTATATAAATTTCCTCTGCATTAAATGATGTTAGGGTAATTAGCTTCACTTACATGAAAGATAATTTAAATTAGAATTTTTTTTACAGTGCATGGTGTTTCGATACAGCAATCTGTTCAAAACAAAAAAGATACAGCATTGTCGCTATGGTGTAAAACATAACAATTAATATCTTCAACGGAGGGCTATTTACAGCTATTTTTATTGATTCCGATACTTACTAACGACCACATTTGTGTTTCAATAACCAAATTTATGAAAGTGTAACAACATATCGGCTTTCATTTCTGTCCTGAAAAACATAGTCCTTGAAATATTCTATAGTTTTTTCTAAGTAGAATAGACACACCTGATTACAGTGAGACCCATACGACAACTAGGGGCGCTACGTCCCGCTAGCGATTCCGATGTTATTGGGCTCCTGATATTCGGATCAGTGATGTTAGGCGTACCATTTCTATGGTACTCGTAACATAATTAGACTTTGTGTACCATGTACCATGACGAGATCGTCATGGCACGCAAACGTACTATCATCTGACTACAGTAAGAACGTGCAGCTAATGACTCAAAATTACAATAAAAGTTAACCAGTCTGTCACCTGCTTTGCCGAAAACCGAACCCCTGTGATTTATCTGTGAATTAAGAGCTCGAACTTACGGAGGTTTCACAAACAAGATATCGAGATCGAAATGAATCAATATTCTTCGGGTTACTGGCTATGTTCAATTGCTACCTTTTTAGTTTGTGAGTCCGTAGTTTTTCTGTTGTCAGTTAGGTGTATTCTGTGCGGGCAATTTGGCCTATTTTAGTTTAAACACATTCCACTGATGTGCAGGCAGGTGTATTTATCATATTTTACATTAGTAGTGTAACGTTCGAACAAATGTTGCGTGGTGAAAGTAAAACAAACAAATTGTAATTTTATGAGTTTGCTAGAAGTGTACGATAGTTTTGAGGCATTACCGTGCGACGACAGAGGACTGACGCTGATCGCAGTGAAGAGGAAGGCAAGGCGGTAGGTACTCACACGTGTCGAGCAGGCCGCGCACTTTGAGGTAGGAGATGGCGAGGCGCATGACCGACGCCTTGTCGAGCTGGCCCGTGCAGCTGGTGGGGAGGAAGGCAAGGCGGTAGGTACTCACACGTGTCGAGCAGGCCGCGCACTTTGAGGTAGGAGATGGCGAGGCGCATGACCGACGCCTTGTCGAGCTGGCCCGTGCAGCTGGTGGGGAGGAAGGCAAGGCGGTAGGTACTCACACGTGTCGAGCAGGCCGCGCACTTTGAGGTAGGAGATGGCGAGGCGCATGACCGACGCCTTGTCGAGCTGGCCCGTGCAGCTGGGGGGCAGCGGCAGGGCGTGGGCCAGGTCCGTGAAGATCTCCGTCTCCTTGCTGCGACGGCACCGCGCCGCGTCGCGGGACTTCTCCTTGCGCTTCTCAGAGTTCCTGGAACAAGCCCGCACGAGGCACCACGTCAACGCCAGCACGCAGCACTCTGCGACGAGGTCGTCAACTACTGCAAGGCGAAGGCCCTTAACACTATCGAAAACTTTTAACGTTTGACTTTACGTTTGCTTTCCGGCATGTTCTTCCTTGCGGAACTTGACACAGTGGAACTGTCAAATGTAAAGTCAAGCAACTCTTTACTTTACGATTTCCAAAAGTTGAAATTTAAAGTCTAAGTCAAGCAGCCATTTGGCCGAGAATCTAACAGAAGGAAGGAGTGTTATTTTATTTTAGGGCGATTTTAATCTCGATATATTAAACCAAGCTCGTATAAATTAAATGAATGACAAACGATTATAATGTAAAGAGAAAGTATATGCATTGATATTTTTAATAAAGTAAACGAGTTTTTTTGCTTTGAAATAAACTTTTAATATGAACTTTAAGCTTATTTTTTTGAAAGTAAGTAAATGCATTTCAGGATAATATGATGATTTACATAACACGATACACATTTTAACGAAGCTCGCAGAACCGATTTTCAATTGTCAAAACTTTGACTTTACAATTGTACAGTGTATTGGTGGTTTCGTCAAAGAAAAGGAAATGCAAAGCCAAATGCTAAAGTTTTCTATTGTATAAGGGACTTGAACTGGCGTTAGATCTGTGTTGTACCATGTTGCTTGCTAGTTTACTTTCCCATCATTGAGACATAGTTGGGCAGCTGACGCCACAGGTGTATGATGGGTTCCCTGTCTGCTCGTTGTCAGTGGTCGAAATACATTCAGTTTCCCCAGGCTCCACACACAGTGGTTATTGGTTCCTGCTGCGTGCACCGAGAATGTACAGCAGTGAGCAAGCACCAGCTTACCTAGCAACAGTTCACCATACGCCACTGCTCACCACACAAACATATGAGAAAGCAACACACTAGAACACGGAGTGGAGTAGAGAGTAGGGATTATCGGAAAAATATATCGATATTATATATATATATATCGGTAATCTAAAGAAACATTTCTATTTTCGGTACATCGTAATTCGATATTTTATATATTTAAGAACTTCATAAATGTAAAATTGCCTGTAAAATTACATAGTGAAACACCAGGCATTGCAGAAAGTCTGGCGCCTGTTTTTTTATGTATGTTGCCAAAGTAAACATAGTGATTTTTTAATTGAATTTTTGTATTCAAAACAAGAGCTTATTATAAGAGCATTTTAAAATTATTTATTTCCAATACCTCGAAAAATATTTTGATTTCGATAAAATATCGTTTAAATATATCGACGATTTATATCGATATAATAATTTCGATAAATCGATATTTTTTCAACCTCCCTAGTAGAGAGCTTTACATCAAGGTTTTGAGAGCCGATGAGGGTGAAGCGAAGTTAGTATGGAGCAGTGTCGAAATGCGCGGGGGAAACGGGAGATCCCGAGAAAACCCACCCACCAACGGCATCGTCCAGCACGATTCCCACATGCAAAAATCCGGGAATCGAACCCGGTTCGCCTTTGTGGGAGGCGAGCGCTCTAGCCGCTAGGCGACCGTAGCTCTCTTTAGAAAATGGCCCCCAAACATGGTGCCTAAGAATGATTTGAGAATCGGTGAATTGAATATACGCTGTTCACGGTTAATTGAGTACCTAAAACCAACCTTTGAAGAATGTCACTGCCCCTGTATGCACATATTTTAACGGGCAGACTGCCTAGCACGCGCACAGTAAAGTTGGTGACGACGGAGGGAAGGTAGTTCCATGTCTTAACGTGGAACTTAAAGTGCCAGGTGAACATTTATGAATATTAAAATTATTTCTTTTCGGTTATTTTTTTTAATGCATATAAGAGTAAGAATTATCAGATATGTAAAATATTTACTTCTCTAATAATTTCACAGTTTCACTTGACCGACGCATAAATAAAGTGATCAGGCGGATTGCAATGTTAATTCTGGTGGAATACATAATGTGCGTACAAGTAGATCTGAGCAGAGTTTTCTAAAGTGCACAGTTTACCGTGAACAGGCCTTAGTACTGTAGCTATCTATGTCGGGTAAAGGTAATTCATTTAATCATTTTACTATTTTTTGGCTTAAAACACGTGTTTTATTACACATGTTGTCCTTGTTAAAGATAATATATTTTAATCCCTCCCCTTCCAGTGTTGTTAAAAGTAATAAGGGCGACGTTCCACAACTCAAAGGGGGCATCGTATGAAAAGTTTGGAAATCATTGTTCCAGAAAGTGTAAGCGAGGCATTATATCCACTTTTTTTTTTCTATTCTCGAAGTAGAAACAAAACGGGACAGTCATTGTGGCCGTGCGGCTAAAGCCATTAAGGCATGCTATGTTTACCTAAATGTTTAAAATTAATTAAATGTTGCACAATACATATATTAATACACTTCAAGTTGCACGATGCGCATTATACATTATTGAATACTTTGGATTATTGGACAGAGAATATTCAGTACTTTGTTCACTACACGTTTGAAATTGTAGAAATTAATATTTTATTTGCTTACAATAATTAAAGGACTAACTGCAAATAATGGCTTGAAATATATAAAACATAAATTTGAATACAAAAAATTTTTTATTCAAGTTTGTCCCAAAATGTTTGCTATTTCTTGGTTGTAGTTGTAATTATCGTCAGGCGAAATCATTCGCAAAAATAGCTCAACCTATTAAATTATGTTTTTACTTTCACTGACTCTCTGTTAGGTAATGATGTGACGTAAAACTGGTGTTCAGTAAAGGACGCTACGACAGTGTGTGTGTGTGGACTTCTCAAGTGTCCTCGTCTGTCTTACAAGTGAACCTGGAAGTGAGCATCTGACCTCCGTACACTCTGCCTGGGCTCTAAGAGGCATTTGTACACTTAACTAGCACGTCATTTGAATATAACGTGATCTCGAGCTGCGAACATTTCCACGACGCACCAATAGCCGTAACACTCAGATATCGCTCCTCGGCGATCAGGGATTAATTATCCCTTGTCGGATGCGATACGGATTTGTTGAGGGGAACGTACAGACGTTGACGACGGACGAAGGCCTTCTTCGGATTACTCTGTCCCAGTCAGTAGAAAAGTACAGAATATATGTCATGTCACACTTCAAGAGACCAGCAATCTACGAGCCCCACTTGTGTACCGACGTACACTTCCCCGTAGGCATCATCACGATTTATTATTATTATTACTACCATTCCAACCCTACATGTCTAAACGTAACGGTGAATCGTGGATTCTTGTAGCCAATAGGCAGGCAGTCAAGCAGCATCGTAAAAGTCCTGTTTACTTCCATGTTTGTACAGTCATAAACTTACATATAAATAATGTCGCGCGCATTCATGGCTCGCTTGGGATTACAAACAGGAACATAATCCGAAGGTTAGACGGCCTGGGTGGTTCACCCAAGTTCATTCTCGAATACAACATTAAATGTTACAAAAATGCCTAATAGTTATGACAAAACATGGGCAGGAATCCTATTGTTAATCACCAACGCAAATCACTGGAAGACGAAATACTGAACTACGGTATGGCTTTTACACGATAACCGCATGAGAAAAAAAAACTTATCATTTGCTTACACATAACTGTACGTTATTATATACACAGCAAATAATATCCAGCTTCTGAAGAAATGTAAAAAATTAGGTGTGAATAAACGAAATCTTACGTGGGATAGACCCATTTTTTAAAACATAATTTCAAATACTTACGAATAATATAATTTTTAATAATAATTCAGTACAAAACTTGGGGAACGGGCGAATAAACTGTGTGTGATAACAGCTGACATAACTTATTTTCTAATACTTTTAAAAAGTATACATTCACCCAATAAATATTTTCCCTTGCAGAACTCAAATTTCACCCATTATAATAACCATTAACGATTTCTTTCTTAAGCCCTTAAAGTACATATTTTCGTGGATATATTACGGTTGTCACAATAAAAAAAAATTTCCTGCAGGGTTGGTTTGTTTGTTACACTGCTAGTTGGGAAATATTTGGAACGTGTATCCACAATGGGTTAGAATACGGTGTATTATGCTCACGGCTTTTTTTTATTATTACCTTTCAGTGCTTTCTCCGTTTCGTTGTTACTAGAAGTAACACCACGAACAACAGTAAAATACATTCACTTTTGTTATTAATTATTTCTGACATAATACTAATTTTGTTTTTTTAATTTATTTCATATTTTAGATTTTAGACGCGGAGCAAGACACAACCCCGGGAGCGGGGTTCACATGCCCATGTCTTGATTGGCAACCGTAACTCGTATTTGTATCACCTCACGATGTAAACAAATACAAGTTTGACCTTGTGCCAGTTCTGCACGCCCCGGTTGCATAACGCCACAGCACAACAACGCGTGGCTCGATGCCGAGAAGCAGGCGGCGCAAATACCGAGAACGTATCGACAAGAGTGCTAAGGACTTTTCTGTAGTCTATTCGCGGTTTATTCACACTTTTTTAATCGAACCTTTGAAATATCACGCCAAATATGATGTGTTTTGGCTGTTTCCTAGTTACGTTATGTATCACAAGCGTTTTATAATTGCGTTAACATTAAAGTACATTATTTTGGTTAAACTGAAATGTTATACATGTTGTATCCACAAATTATGATATTTCAGTTATAGTTAATATGAACTAAAACAGTAATGAAATGCGTGTGTTGTTAATGCCTAGTAAGAAATAGTTCTTATGCACAATATTATTACGCTGAGTGCGTACGAATGCGGTGCGTTTTCGCTTTGGATAAGCTTTGTTTTCGTGGACGGAGGAACATCATGAAGTAGAACGTTAGCCGGGCTTCAGAAAAGTGTGAAGTGACCGTGAATGGACTACATATACTTGATCGCTTCATCTCGTTTGTCAACTAATCTGTTTCCAAGTCCCACCCATTTTCCTCACAACTTAACACGGGTGTATAAACCCATGCACTCGCCTCGCTACCGTACTGTTTATTTCATTTAAATCTTCGTTATGCATCTTGTCTTTATAGAGGTTTCACTTCCGTGCATCTAGGCACCTTTTCGTTCCACGTGCATCCTGGGCATACTTTTATCACCCGACACGACTGTAGTTGACCTTCTCAGTTGAAGGTAGACGACGAGTAGCTTCCCATGCAGCACTGCGCGCGACTCTTCAATATGCAGAACTCGTTACAAAGTAGTCTACGCACTAGCAAAATTGTCAGAAAAGTACGATTTATGTTGCATATGGAATAAAAATTCATACATTAAGTAACAATACAAAATATTATGCTACAGTTAATTTTCTTTAATGTTAAACAATAAGAGGACTCTTATATTTAATCAAAATTTATTCATCCACTCTGGATGCCTTAAAAAGCGTATTTTATAAAAAAAAACATAATATTATTTGAAGAACATAATTTGCAAATCAGGTTATATCCATATTATAAAAATGTGGGAAATGGGCAAAAACCACCAGCACAATATTATTATAACATAGTATCTTTATAAGCTATGTCTGAATATGCACCACCATACACATTTTTTTTTTTTTTTTTTACATAATATTAGAGTCTGGAATTGGCATTAACATTCTAGGTATTGCTCAAAACATTTTGGATATAACTTACTTTGCAGGAAAAGGTTGGATATAACTTGTTTTGAACAGAACAATAACATAGGATATAGCTTATTTTTAAACGAATTTCGGATAAAACTTATTTTGCGTGTAAAACAATTACAGAATACAGTAAACAACAACATTAAAGGGGCAGTTAATGTCACATTTGGGGTTTGCGGGAAGAATGTTCCATCACAAGCCAATCACCAAAGCTTTCACTGAATAACGTTTACAATGAAACACCACAGATTACACGCAACAAATCAGTCGCTCACATTAACCTACAAACTAACCACAGAGATTGTAGTAGTCAGATAATGCGCTAACGTCCAAAGCGCTCTCTCTGTAAAACAATCAAAGCAATAAAGGATATAACTTTTTTTGCAGCGAACAGATTTTTGGACATAACTAAATTTGCGCCTAACAACATTACGTTTTGCTTCGTTACTGTTAAGGATATAACTTATTTTGCACCAAACGTAACTGCACAAGTTGTATGCGGTTTTAAACTGTACATAGAGTGACAACTCCATTTTTTCACTAAAAGTGGATACAACTTTATTTGCAATTATGCTCTTCATTTAATATAGTTGAATGAAATAAAAAAATCGTAATAACGCTTACAAATATTTTTAATAACTGATTTTATGCACATCCACTTCAGTCACGAAAGCTATAATTTTTATAACTAAAATAAATGTATACAAAGAATGAATATTTTTAACATCAGTACCAACTATTCTCCTGCATACAACAATCTCCCAACGTGACTTATGATTTTCTTACAAAATGTGCTTCCTAAAGCATCAAAATGGAAATACGGTTGATTTTTGATTAAAAAATAGACACTGCTCCAACAGAATCGTTTCAAGAACAGTCTCAGTCCTGGGTGCACATCAGTTCAGTGCCTTGAGGCCAGACTTTCTATGCCCGCGCCTAGAGGTCGCCCATAGCGCCCCCACGCCTCGGACTCTGACACGCAATATATGTATTTCCAACCAGAGAGCACTCTTAAGGCTCCCGTCTACCTGGAGCTTTCTTCCGCGTTTGAGGCCGCGGGAGCGATAAGGGCGACACTGCCACGCGTATCAAGCGTCCTACCGCCACTAAGCGCAAGGCTCTGAACTGGCGTGCAGTGTTCCTGTCGCACTGCGCATACCCAAGGGGCTTTAAGAGGTGACCCTATTAAGTATGTAGGTAGGTTCAGTGCATGGCCCTTGAGTAGTTTTGTATGTATCTTATGCGTATATTTTAAGATACAACGCTTTGAAAAAACCGTTTTTAGCCGTTTTGGAGTACTCTGAAATGGTGTTTCTAACGTGCGTGACATTTTGAAAGCACTCAACAGCCGTCGTATAAAGTGTGCGTTCCTTTCGTGGTACAGCACATTGGACGCACGTTTAATAGTTTCGTGGAATAACGTGTGTTTCAAACACTGCACACTGCAACACAGTTCCAGAGCCATGTAGGCCTTCAGAGGCTCCAAGGAAGATTCTCAACCCAACTGTAAGTTAGCACTGAAGTAACCAGTCCTGTGTGCACCAGTATAACTCCAAAGAGCGTCGTCCCGTCACGCTGTCGGCGCTGTACCCCCCTAGGACACCACGCCTGGCGTCGAAAGCCGCGGCGGTGTAGTGGCTAGGGCACTCACCTCCCATCAAGGCGAACAGAGTTCGCTTCCCAGCGGTATCGCTCACCGTATTATCGCACGTGGGAGTCATGCCGGACAATTCCACTGNGGATCTCCCGTTTCCTCCGCGCTTGCATTCCGGCCCTACTCAATTTACAACCTCGTTTCACCCTCGTCGACGCTCAAGACCTCGTTAACAAGCCGCCCAAATATCTCCCCTCCTTGTCCGGGCCAAACATTTCCTGAACGATCCCACAAGTCCGCGCTCTCCGATGCGACACAACACGGTCCGTGCAAAGTCCTACCAGTTAAACCTAATTTACACTGACCACTGTCAATATTCAAAGTCCACTGGCCAAAATAGATTTAGAGAGAAACATTGCAGGCTGCAGTGGGCACAATGAATCAGCCCACGGCCACGTCTAAATGTTTACTTGCGTCGACGGAGTAAGACTCATCAGCGGCACGTGCACAACTAAAAGAAAGGCAGTCTTTCCTGGCATCAAATGAATTATTAACGATCCTATTTCCCCAACGCCATCATCAAGCTCTCCACAAACCTTCCTCATATTTGGCTTATCAAATTACCTCTCCAATATATATCCAGACACACGTAAGTGTTTCACCACTTCTAACTTTTTTTAAAATATATTTTAAGCGTAATATCTATTTCAGCAGAGATATGAAATCCTCAGCAGCTAAGAGAAAAAAGAATACCTATATTCATAGGAAGTGTATTTGTAGTACTGCATTCTATTTTATGCCCGTAACTTCTTTATGGTCAGAATTTTTGCTAAGCTGAAGTCAGAAGGTTTTACTTTACGTTTTCATGGTGAACCTTCAGCTACAGGTTGCCGGTGTTATTACAATACATCTTGTACTGTCGGCATCGCATTGTAGGTGATTTTGTAACGTGGGAAATATTCTGACAAGCAATTTTTAAACAACGACACGAAAAATACATCTACCATGGCCTTGGTAACATCGTGTGCACTCTTCGACTTGACAGGCCTCGCCAGGCGAATTTGGTATATGCATCGATGACTGTCAGCATGTATTCGTAGCCCTTGTTGACCCGAGCATATGGTATCATCTCGACGAAGCTGGCTTGAAAAAAGTTGTTCATTCCACATATCACGACGTTGAGGCAGCGACAGTTGCGTCTCGCAGATACGTGCTGTTCATTGGCGATTCCCAATCGACTCATTATATGTAGTCTCCCTCCTTCAGTTCTTTGACGATTGAAATTATCTTGTTAGTGTGGGAGTAAAATTAATGCAACTGTGTAAGTTTTCAAATTTAAAAAACTTTCATAAATTTCATTTTTTTTAATTGTTATTACAAGATTGATATATAATAAATTGTTAATATTCGAACATAAAAAAACTCTAATAGACAATATGAGTTAAATCCCAATTTTTAAATACAGTTTTCGTTTATTTGAAGTAAAATTTCATTTATAGAATTTAAGCCGACATCCGGTTTAAATCAAACACATTTTGGTGGACATTCCTCATTGGCATTTCTTAGAAGCAATGAAGCATAACCTCACATTTAGTAATTGCTAGTATGTATTGATAAACCATTAGTATTAACTTATATTCTTGTAATATAATGTTTAGAACTGTTTACATTATTAATAGTATTTGTAGAAATTAAATCATTATTGTATTGAATCTGTTAATTTGGTGAATGATTGTTTCATAGAATCAGTTATTTATATGAAACAATAGCCTAATTGTATTTTCAACGCTTATTTACTTTCTCTAATTTTTCAAAAACATTTAGTTATAAAATATTGACTATTATTATTTTAATATGTACTAAATATTATTTGGAAAGCGACGTAATCTGGGTTGAAATATAGGAATTCTTGCCTTAAAGTCTGAAAATATCTAACAAAGAGCGATACGCATTATGTGATCCTCAGAATTTGATCAAACATACTTTGGTATTTTAATGTGCATAAACAATATGCTTTCTTGACAATGTTACTTGATTTTTTTATATATATACGGCAATAGATTACTAACCAAGTTGCTTGCTGTTTCTTTAGCCTCGGTGTAATGACGCCCATTATATATTCCATATATTCAAACCATAACAATGTTGGCTTGCACACAGTCAGTACCTCCACCACTGCGTTTATTTTTTCGATTTTCGAAACCTTTAAATGGTAAGTACTACGAAAACTTTTAGCTTTCTTTGCAACTTCCTTGGTTGTACAATGTTCTAAGTTCATTTCACTCTCTAACGCCCGCAAAGCTGCACTCCGAGCACCGCGATCACGATACTCCGGTAGATAAACATTCCACAGATTTGCATGATCCCTATACTCGTATAAACGGACAAACTGTGCAGTTTGTTCAGTACTCATACGGAACGTATTTGTAGGTTCGTCTTTCTTGTCTTTCAGTTTTCAAGTGCTTTTTTTGCTATAACTACTCACAATCACGTGTTTGTTCACTTCAACAACAACCACCGGTCGACTGGCATAGAGCGGCGCCAGTCCCGACAAGTGGCGGGGGAGAGCGCCAGCGACTGACGCTCCGGCCTTGCTAGTCACTGGCAACAAGGTGTTTACACGTTGCAAGTCACTACTTGCCAGTCACTGGCAACCTCAACTGGCACGCTTACTGGCAACGTATAAACGGGCCTTTAGTAGGGGGGGGGGACACTACTCATTACGGAATTGGGACCTGCATCAAGGAACCAGCCCAGCGTTCGCCTTAAGGTGGCCGCCTGGGTAGGCCGCCAAACGGCGTGCAGAGCTCCAGCACAAAACGTTTTATTAAAAAAAAGTCCAACTTGTCTGAGTGAGGTCTGCTTGCGAATAGCATCTAAGAAACGTAACGCGTCTGGATACATTTTCAGTTTCTCCATTTATGTCTAAGGTATGTTTTTGTGATAGTGAAAATGGCTCAAACGGGTGTTTTTCACGTTCATTTTTAGGTATGAACATTCCGAAACATTAAAAGCCTTTATTATTATTATTACGTCATAAAATGGTAGGGTCTCCACCGAAAGTCTCATAGAAGCGAGTTATCGACGGCAATACTGCACGNAAATGGTAGGGTCTCCACCGAAAGTCTCATAGAAGCGAGTTATCAACTGCAATACTGCACGCCAATCCAGTGCTTTGCGCGTAGAGCGATGAGACAGTTGATGCGCATGTCTCGGTCGCCCGTAGCGCTCCTGCGATTTTAGGCCTAGAACGTGCACAATCCTGGAAAACAGAATCAGGATGGCCGGACCGGGAATCGAACCAGGAACCNGATGACCGGAAGTACGTGCCGTGCACGAGGTTAAAACACGCGCGTAAGCCTACCGCGTGACGCGGACTTCATGAAAGAGCGCCGCATTTCAACAACGAACTATAAAGGGAGAGAGAGAGATCCGTACCAACTTGGATTCACGTATATTCCTTCGTGACTTAATCTTCGCATTTAATATTTAAAAACCAAGCTTGTCAAGGTAAAGGTAACACTTGTCAGCTATTTCGAAATTGGTGTAGTGGTTAGACTGCTCGCCTCCCTACTAGGCGGACCGGGTTCGATTCCTGGCGGGGTCACCCCCGGATTCCCGCAAGTGGTCCGCGGGTTTTTTTTGTCTGGGATCTCACGTTTACCCCGCCCTAGCATTCCGACTCCGTTCCATACTCATCTCGCTTCACCTCATCGGCTCTCAATGCCTCTATGTTAACAGCCGCCCAACTCTCTTCACTAACTCACTCGAAATCAAAGTTCTTTTTCTCCCGGTACTCCACTTCTATAACCGTAATCAAAACTTCTCCCTCATTATTTAATACTTTCTGTCCCACATGAAAAAATACGAATACGACAAACTGCACAGAATTAAAAAATTCNCTCCCTCATTATTTAATACTTTCTGTCCCACATGAAAAAATACGAATACGACAAACTGCACAGAATTAAAAAATTCTGTTAAGTAATGCCAAGCTTTTATCTTTGAAGTCCGGCCATAAAAATTTGATTACGAAGATTTGTAAGGAAAAAAAATACTACATGGATGGCATTTCTTCATCTTTTAAGTCCACTTTTACTGAGAATCAACTAACACTGCCAACCAAACATCCTCTTCTGCATTTAAGTCAAACGATTCTAGTGTGTCTATTATTACAAAATATCAAGACGTCTGCTATGTAGACGAGAATGTGTCCAGTACGTAAACAGGGGATCTATTTCGACTGCGGACAACAATTTTGCATTACAATAGNATGTAGACGAGAATGTGTCCAGTACGTAAACAGGGGATCTATTTCGACTGCGGACAACAATTTTGCATTACAATAGCGAACTATGGCATATTTCCGTCTCAAACAAATGCATACAAAAATGTACTGCTTTGACCAGTTGCAGTCCAGAAACTTTTTCTTACATTCTTATTCAAACTGTTTAGTTTCATCTTTTAGCCAACTGTTTATTCTGTCATCGCATTGTAAAAACTGACCTTGCTGACTGGCATCCATGCGTTAACAAAGTTATATGAAGTCGTTAGGAATGCAAGTATGTTACTATTATACTGTTACACGACGTCAAAGGGGCGTATCTGAGTTCTTGAGATATAGGTCTTAATAAAACTTGATTTTATTTCTAATTTATTCACACAGCTATTATTTACAGCACTGAATTATCTATATCCACTCTTAATCTTTTTATTTCTCAGTGAGAGCAACATTTAATGTCTATTTCAACTCTAATTAACGTCCTTCTCAATATCGCTGTTTCGTTAGAGTCAATTAACTCATGCTCATCTGTCTGTTGCCATAATTTCTAATGTCTTTCACTCAGGCATCTAAGTCCAATAGTCCAGTATGTCAGTCGCACTCTTCACTGCTTGATACTCGCAGTCGCAGAGTTCCCTTCCGCTGGTCACCTCTCGCCGCTCGTCGTCTATCGCTAAAACTCAGCCACTCATCCATTCAACCTCTCTCGGCCCGGAGGCCCGTCGCACTACTTATACTCTGCTGGCCTTGACTTGGAAAGCTCGACGCACCCCGAGTCACGCTTAGAAAAACTAGGGCAGCAAAATTCTTCAGATAAATACAGAAACTCAATACGACCAAGATCAGCATCCTGTCAACTGGCTTTTTGTAACAGATGCGCGGTTCCTGGGTATAGCTCGCTTGTCATTCGAAGCATTCCACTGACTTTCCGCCGCCGCCGTTGCAATCTTATAGCTGCCCTGTCTTCACTTCCACTCGCTCGCGCGGAACAAAGCAGCGAGCGCGTAACAATATCATGCCATTTAGTATTGCCATATGCACAAAACAAAAACTGAACAATTCCAGAGACCACCTGTTTAAACACAGCATTACTTATAAGACGTTAGAACTTGAAATGCTTTTCTATATTCTCTGGCAACATTAGTTTTACTGCAGATAATGCCAGTACGCTTTTTTTTTTATTTATTACATTCAGTTACATGCTGTTTTTTTTACAATGTAGACTCAAAAGTGTTTATTTAATTAATAGTAAATCGCCCACATGCAGCGTTTTCGTTAGCATTACTTATAAAAGCACGAGCAACCGAGTGTAAAAATAATTACTTAAATTACAAACACTATGGCTTTTTTTTTTTCTGATATTGGTCTCAAAGCTGGCTGGCTGGCTGTACGCTAGTTTACGGCGTAGATGTTATGCGTTAAAATAGCGGAAAAGGCAGGGCATGCATGTTTTAATTACAAGTTAAGGCTACCTCTTCACCTCTGCACGTAAACCGATCATCATACAAGCAGAAGCGGTTATAAGAAACTTTAAGTGTAACTATAATATCTTATTACAGTTTAACGCACCTGCATCGCTAATAGATTCGAACGTTTCAAAGCATAGCTCGTTAACAAGCAGTAAACTAAATTCATACGTAACACGCCTATCAAAGGACTAATTAATATTTTAAAATACGCCTATTTTTAAATACCACTGTACGCAACAAAATTGACGCTTCAATTTAACAGTCCAAACCGTGCGTCGCATTTTTTGAATTGAAGATTATGCCGATATCTTAAAATCATAATTTGATTCAAATACATTTTCCAACCACTTTGCACGAACATATGATAACTACACCAAGCTAGAATAGGTTTCCTTTCAATTAATGTGATCACGTAATATGACACACGCCATTCCTCACGCCGGTAATGCTATACTTTCCGAGTGACAGACGGTTGTAGAGCTCGTCTTGAAATCGACATTTCTCGATTTTGATTCCCCAAAGGTTGAGGGCTAGGTGTTGTGGTGTCCAGCTTCATACTGCGGAAGGCAATTGCAAACTATNATTTTGATTCCCCAAAGGTTGAGGGCTAGGTGTTGTGGTGTCCAGCTTCATACTGCGGAAGGCAATTGCAAACTATTGTGCGATTATCCTGCCTAGGAGAGAGCACAGAGTTGCCGCTGTCTCCACCCCCGTGACTGTCTGGGTTTAGCTAGACCCGCTTTCCGCCTCAGCACCCATCCTCTTCATCATCCAGACTGTAATTATTAGAAACAAAAAAAAGTTCGGAGCCACGGTGAAATAGGAGGACATTTTCCCTTCAACAACTTATTTTCCGTTCAACATTTGAATTCATTAGTGGCATAAGCACTGTTGAATTTTCGACTTAAAAAATTATGTTCATATCCGCGAATACTAAAGGCCTGTATTATGACCTCCCGATGAAGTTCTGAATATAACCTATCAACTAGAAAGCCAAAAAAAAGTATTACGACTTGCTGATATTGCCTATTTAGCTGACAATCTGCTGACTAAACTATCAGGCACTTCAACCAAATGATAGTTTCCTATCAGCATGTCAAATTCGTATGAGAAATAGTAATGATATTGACAGCGATTCCGATGATGAATTAGAGTTCCTGTTTATGTTAGTACTATTCTGCATTATATCATTCATCTTTATTTAGGTATTCTTCTATGGAATAGAAGACATTATTAAAATGTGTTAAATTACAGTACTGTGTGTCGCTGTTATTTTCTAACAAGCGTATATCGTGTTTAAATGCTTGCCACATGCTATTGTGACCTTCATTTCATTGCCATGCGTGTATTTTGTCATATATATTTTTATGTGTACAATAAAGTCACATTAATACCTCATATTTTCGTATTTGTGTACTTATTGTCTATTCATTAAAATGTGGTAAAACACTGTTAAGAAGTTTCTGAAGAGAGAGAATAATTGAAACGGATATGTTATATATTTATAATACATTTTGTTCGTAATTTTCATGGTTATTGTGCAGAAACATTTAACACAACTTCTCAAAAGGGTTGTATTGCATTTCCTGCAGGTATACATTCATTCCTTTTACTAAATAACAGTAATTGCCATTAGACTTTAAAGTTCTGAAATGTTTGTGCTAAAAACCAATTCAACTGGAAGATAAAAGGAAAGGTTGTTAACAAAGCTGCTAGCAGAAAATACGTACACCACCACACCAAAAACTAGTTTTAGGCATCGTATTACATTTTAAGTAAACACGTCTTTTATAATGGTGTGAATTCAAAAATTCTACTAGTTATCTGCCATTGTCAACAAATTTAGGTCGTGCAGTTTTAATAACCGAAGTCCACGTGACAAGAGTAGTGAAAGGAAATGCATCAGAAACAACATAGATTTTTAATAAGCTAAGGTCAGCATTGACACTCGACATTATTATAGAAAACACTCCTATGTTTTATTTACTGCAAGTCTGCCGTAGTTACTGCCGATCTGTTCATTTGTAATTTTCATTGCGGAATTTGCCACTCATCAATAATTAGATTATAGGTTATATAAGCCAACCATGACATAACACACAGAATAATAATAACAACACACAATCCGTTTCCCCAAACTAAGGAACGTAATTTTTACTGAAATTTGTCCTGCAAGAGACGATTTCATTACCAACCTTCGGAGAACAACACTAGTTATTTTCGGCACTTCCTGATAACTACCCGATAGCTATTCGGTTGCTACCAGGTGGTCGTAATACACAACAGAGGCTGATATACCCGGCAAGGCTTATCAGGTACAGTCGGTTCACGACTGGAAGAAACTTTTGAAAATCAACCTTTGAAAAAACACCCTAGCTGTTAGCGACATGCATATAACATTACAAACAGCGGCGAGCGCCGATACAGTTATGCCGTTAGGTTGCCAGCACAAAGAGAGGAAATAGTTCCAAAGTTTTAACGTAATTGTTAATTTATCGCTTACAAATGGGTGTTGAAAAGAATTGTATCTTATTATGCCAATTATTAATGACGTGATGCTAACGTATTTAGATTTCAACGTTTCTTGCATAGTCACATGATCACGCTCAAGGTGAAAGTAACGCGGCCGTTTGTTTACTAACCTTCGTTGTCCTTGTGTTGTTGACATACGTGCCAGAGAATTTGTGCGATTATCTCGTTTAACCTATAATAATTAATTTACTGGCCTTGTTTTACTAATATCCGCTCTCTATTATTTGGTTTTTAATAACGTATGATTTTAATTTGTGCTCACTTTCAGTTCTAATTTCTTTTGTTTTTGTGTGTTTCATGCACGTGTCTTTCCTTTGCCACTCTATTCTAACGTTGCAGTATTTGCACATAAGAACTGTTTTCACATTGTCGAAGACGTAGAATCCTTCACTCGCAAACTCTGCCGTCCTGTCGAAAACCGTCACAACCATTTTTAATTACGTTTTACAATTGCGCGAAACATCCGACTCAACCACCACGCCATTTTAACGTTTGTAGCAATTTCGATCAATACTGATGATCTTGCCTTCGATGTATGGGAATTTATCGAAAGTCACTAACAATCGATTGTGAATAGACAACTATCGATTCATCAAAATACTAGCATTTTGGGTTTATAGAATGAAATGTTTTCGCTGGCATCGCATATTCTTTTGTGTGAAATTCTCAAGATTAAAAACTTTACGCTTGTGGAATATCCATTAATAACATATATATGACTTTTATAATGGGTACGTGCATGTACGAACACATGTACACACACACACACACACAGTAGAATGTAAACATTGCAATGTGACTGCCACATGGCAATCACATAGCAATGTTTGTTTACCTTTGGCGGAAGAATACGAAAAGGGCTTGAAAGCAAATCTTTAGCAGGGCTTCAAGAAAGTCTCTTCCAGTCGTGAACCGACTATAGATAGTTATCAGCTACTTTCATCGAGAAGTCGTAATACAGGCCCTAAGGATCCATGAATAGCTGATTTGACGTACAGTAAATAAAATCAGGAGTCGTTAAGTATGGAAACCATAAATACAAACAAAATGAACTATTATTCCCCAAGCTAGATATTATTTTAACAAAATGTTACTTTTACCTATGCTACAAACGACAATTGAAATAACTGCAGTTGTTTTTGCTATACACTCCGTTATCAGGTATTTTCGTATTCTAATGAAATGCATCGTCATAAATTTAGGATCTTGAAAGGGGTTGATGTTTCATGCAAATACTTCAATTCTAGAAATAATTATACTGTTCACATTCTGCATAATAACTAAAGAAAACTGTGTATGAATTAGGCCATTTTTTTAATATTAATTTCGTCCACATAAATTCTTACCTATGTGAAACTTACATAAACCGAAGATGGCCAATGGCAAAATAAAAGCGCACACAGTATCGAAATACATAAATATGCATTTTCTGACACTGATTAATCTGTTTTCCGACTGACTGAACTTATCCAGTGTAACACATTAACCCAATTTAATTATTTGCTCTTCCACGAACCTCTTCCATTTGTACTGTATGTACAGCGCCATATTCATTCCGACTGAGTGAATTCAATGTAATGCATTACCCCAGTTTCACGCCTTACCCTTCCATGAACATCTGCCATTAGTATGTACAGTGTTCCATTCTTTCCTCCTGTCTGTAATACCACAAGTGTTCCCTTCTATACTTCAGCTGTGTGTATGTTCCGGGATGTCTCAACTAACCGACAATGGTTGTGTAACTTTCCTTTGCCATGGACAACTAAGTGTAACTTGGCAACCTACTGGGCCTACGGATCGCTAGAAGTAAACAACCAATCTAACACGCACCATTTCGTCGGCACCTCTTCCATTCTCGTAGCAAAAACACAGGAATAATGACTTAACCATTCATTAAAATTAATTACCACCATAAAATTTCGGCACCATCGTCATTAAAACCACGACGATAAAGGATTTAATCGAGGAGATCAAATTAATTAATAAAATTAACTATCAAATGTATTTCGCGGACCGCCTCAGACCAAGCCACGGAACACAGTTTGATGATTATCACTGGCAATTAGTCGTTGATGTAACTAATCCGCGGACACAGGCTGCAGGCCGAGGTTCCATCTGTCATCTTGGATGACGTCATAATATGGCCACAGTGAAGCCAAAATTTCCTGTTTCCCCCTACAATTGTTATCTTATTTTGACCTAAAAATTAATTTACAAAAACACACAACAAAAAATGCTAGCTCCACAATGCAGTCAAGCGGCTCCACACTGCGGCTGAGGGTTTTTCCGAATTTCGGGGGCCTTTAGCTGCAACGTGGAGCCACTCAGAAGCATTGTGAAGTTAGCATTTTTTTAACACATTTTTGAAGATTTCGGAGGGCTTTTAGCAAAAAGAAAAGAAAATGTTGACGTCGCAACGTCCATTTTGTGACGTCAGCCACGATAGCGGGTGGGAGAGACCTCGGCACCTCAGCCTGCAGCCTGTGTCCCCGAATCGGCCAAATGTAACTACTCGTATCCAATTCATGATCCTCCGGGAAAAAACACTCCCCAGCGATAGTGTAAGTGGAATGTTCCGGGAAGCTGCGGATAGCATCCTGCCCCGAGGTGCGTTGACTGTGAAGGGAGAGGACAGGAGTGCAAGGGAACATCGGCGAGTGAGGGCGGGGCGGTGTCCTGCCAGCAGGTCTGTTTACGCGACGGCGGCGGCGCGACAGAGAGGAAGCACGCGCGACGCCGGCGATAACAACCAGAAGCCCAACAATGCTGAAGGTCACGAGTACGGCGTACAGCGTGGCCCAGCACCCGAGATCACGCATCATACACGACGGTCACTACTCTTGCTTGATTGGCGGCGACGAAAAAAAAAAGGGGAGGTGGGTTTGTTCCGGGAATAAAGGTGGGTTTACGATTAAATACTGAAAAATTAATTTTTGTATTTATGACTCGTTAAGTATAGCCAATCGGAATCGTAGGAGACCAAAGCAGCCGACGTAGCCTGGAAAAATGGGCTAGAATTAAGATTATTTACATATATTTAATTATTTGCGGTTACTGCTAGTGTAACCGTTTTAAAAACTCGTGGTATATTAGAGAAGGTGAAGCCGATGCCAACATTTGAGCATTTACGTCAATATATCTGAAGGAAAAAGAGGTTAAGTATAGCAAATTCAATAACCTCTTCCAAGAAACAAACCATGACCACAAACAGTTCTTTAAATAAAGAGGTAATCTCTTGATTAAAATAATTCATTGCATGCGATTTCACGATACGACATAACCTAAATCCAAGAAGCAAATACAGTTGCCGGCCAACAACAAATGTCACTGGGCTCCGATTGGTTACTTAGTCTTAACTTAAGAACGTACATGACCCGTTCACTGCAGCCATACACCAATACACTTGAAAACATATGTTCATATTCTAAGCACACTGCTTAAGAATTCTGCTAAGTCAATCGCAAACCAGCCCTAAAACTTTTTCCCAGGAAAGGAAAAAAAAAAAAAACTATTATCTAGATCT
Source organism: Clitarchus hookeri (assembly GCA_002778355.1). Lineage (NCBI taxonomy): Eukaryota > Metazoa > Arthropoda > Insecta > Phasmatodea > Phasmatidae > Clitarchus > Clitarchus hookeri. Next base: position 67,194 of record NQII01006149.1, read on the forward strand.
ACCACTTTTACCTCTGTCCTATTAAATATATCCAATGTTTTTGACACAATTCAAAAAGAAAAAACTGTAAAAATGGTTAAAAATAAAATGATAGGGCTCTCCTACCCAGTTTCCTTAACACACAGGAGGAAATTAGTAAGTGACTTCTGTAGATTAACTCACTGGCTCACCTAGCGTATTTTAATACCCTAATGTTACGTATCAGATTAGCTAGAAATTCAGCTTTCCGGGAATGCATATCGCAGATTCGCAGTCTTGGGATGGTCCGTCGCGATGCTTCCTTACCGCGAGACGGAACCTTAGTACGTTCAAAAAAAATTTATTCTATGCGCGGTTTCTTCACACTTTTTGAATAAAACCATTGGAAAAAATAATCCAAAAGGCAGCACTGACATATATTGCGTCGACCTCTTTATTTTGAGCTACAAATCGTAAACACGTCACACACAATGCCAACATAACATTCGTTAAAGCACATCAGCACGATGAAAAGCTATGAATTCAGGTATTGGCTACCCTGATGACAATCTAGGGAACCCAACTTCTCCAAGGTAAGGTTGATTCTACTCAGGTTGGGAACAAAACGAGATTTCTTATGGGAGAGTTTGGCATAGGGAAAATTTCCGCCGCTAGGTGCACAGTGTTCCAAAGAGGTCACTTTTAATTAAAATTTTAAGCTACGTGATAATAAAAGAGAAATATTAATAGTTACGAAGTTATTTTATATTTTATTTATGATTATTGAAATTATCCTGTTTTTAACGTAGAAAATAGATAAAATATGGTAAACATGCGACACTAGCGCTTACCTAGTGACGAAAATGTTTGGTTGCCAATATTTTAACATTGATCTTCCCAACCTGAGTAGAAGCAACCTTACTTTGGTTTTAAATGTATTTCTACTGTTCGTCTAGTTGGAACCCGGTACTTTATTTTGGGGTTGGTTTTCAATACTTTCTATAATTAGGCATTGAAGACTGGCGTCTCCTCGTTTTTTTTTTTAAACTCTTTTATATTTTCAACGTCCTTCTAACAAACCGAATCGAAAATCAACGATCTTGTTACACAACAGCAAGTATGGCACAGTGCATCAAGTGGAACAAGGCAGCAACTGTGCAACAATCGCGCGAATTTACCAAATTGACGTATAATTTGCTATAAAGTATATTGGAATTTAAATTATTTTTCTAACCACCTCGCGGTAATAAATTGGACAAAGGTATCTTGGTTGTTCCTAAGCATATAATTTTTAAACATAAATAAATATCCATTATATGTTCGGTGTTGGCAACGCGATTGTGACATGAGGAAATAGTGGCTAGCGTGCTCTCCCTAACACGCTCTGCGGCAGTGACACTGAATCACGAACGACATTGTCCTCCCTTCCAGCCTTCATAGTCTAACCCCTGATCCCCTGCATTCCTGGCCGCACCATCACTCCCCTTCACAGCCAACTACCCCGTCTAAACGCACTAGCCTTCCGGATGTAGCCGCAGTTATGATTACAATTCTCACGCGGTTTGGCTTTTACTTTATCTACGCCGTTACTTTACTTCAGTTTTGTAGGTTGTGAAAGTTTGAAGTAGAAAACCTGCCACTTGCCCAGAAACCTTTCTTCAATCCTGTATAACTATTGCCCAGATATTTTGTGTAATTTTAAGGAGTAAAAGTTAAATTTAAATGTTTGAAAACATGCTTGCAAACATATAAAGCTATAAATAAGCCAAAATCTTCAGAATATTTGCAAAGGTCTTCTTAGGTGAAGCATCACAACTTGAAATAAAGTTTCTTGATACATTGCAGTTAAAGTTGTTCAATAGTACAAGTCGTCGTTGTCGTCCTAGTAGATGTAAATAGTTCCTCCGAGCACAACAACTGCCGGTTGTGGTGCCGACGCCATCGTGGATTACGTCACCACCACCGTCATATTAGATATTCATGACCCTGACCTTGAGCTGGCGACCATCTCGTTTCTAATTGCCGTCTTGTTTCCGCCCGACATTTTGTTTTTGTCCGCCATCTTGTTTTCTCTTTTCCACCCTAAAAATTTTCCATTTTTCCTTAAAATGTTACATTTTCCCCTCGAAATTTTCCCCTTTCCCCTTGAAGCATCTGAAAATTTCCTTCTGTAGTAGTAGAAAGTTCTCGTAAATTAATTTTTCGTTTTCCCGCCACTGCAGCTGCACGTCCGCCATTTTGACAGTTCCCAAAAAAAATACCCCTGCAATGTTAAGCTGCTAAATTTATAGCAAAAAAACCTGCAAAATCACTCAGTCTCAAAATCGCCCACCACTTCGAAATCTCCAAAATCCCTGAATACCAGTAAAATTTAGGCGTCTGGTGTCAGAACTGTCTGCTATCTTGGATTATAATATAATGCTGCAACCATATATTATGGACAAACATATTTATAAATAAAGTTGTGTGTTTAAATTAAAATATTTGACTTTTAAAATAAGTATATCGAGCGATAGGTCTACGGATCTGTATTCTCAAGGATAATTCGATAATGAAGTCACAAACATCAATTACACAAAGCATAATTTTATAAATAAAAGTTACGTATTTAATTTACTATATTTTTATTTAATTTTTAAAATTTAAAGAAAAATATATATTGTGTGACATGTCTGCGAACTCGTATTTTTAAGAAGAATTGGAATGTGAAATAATAACCAACGATTAAATGCACGTATCCAACATCATATTGTATTTTATAGTAATACCTATGCATTAAGGCTTTTTAATTTTTTCTACAGCACAAAACATGTCTATCATGGCATGTTTTTCCAAAAAAAATTCTAATATGATGTTAAGTACTCGTGTGTTTATTCAATAAAAGTTATGCATAAAATTTTTTTTTAACTTTCGATATTTACAGACAAAATTTTGTTGAGCATCATGTCTGCGGATTCGTATTTTCAAGGAAAATTCGATTATGTTAGAATATGTGATTATATGACAGTGATCAGTGCCGCATTCGATTTTGTAAGCATAGAATTGTGTTAGTAAATACTTTAAGTGTTACATATTTTTGGACCCATGTTTTCTTATAGCCTGAGCCACGAATACAGGATCTTACCTCAAGTAATATTTTAAGCGAGGTATGTCTTATGTCGGACACCCACGAACCTAAAGGCATAGTTGGTCGTCATTCATCAACTGCTGGAGTTAGGTGCATGACATTTGGAACATACTAGACAACTGTAAGTCTAACTAAGATGAAAATTTCCAATATGCCTCAAGCCTTCTTATAAGCACAGTAAGCTGCAATTCCATTGTCTGTGTTCTATACGTATGTATGTATGTCTTTCATACCTACGAAGTTATTTCCAATAACATAATCCTTTAAAGTACCCTTGAATGCTGATTTTTTTCAGGTAGAATCCGTTTGAAGTTGTGTCACCAACGGTTAGTACTGATCGTTTCTTAGCTGCTGAAACTCTGCCTTTAAAAATCTTGATATGCCTCTTCACATTATCACCGTGTTTAAACTGGCGTTTGCACTTCCCGCATCGCTGCATACCACAGGAAGGACCCTTCTCACAAGTAGTTCTTTCATGCCTCATAGCATCACGACTGTAGGCGAACATCTTGTCACAGTAACGGCACAAGAGCCTTGACGAAGCCGATGACTTCAGCGGTGCCGGACCCGAAGAAGGTGATGGTATCATAGACATCGCTGAATCCATGGTATTCAAGGCCATTAATTCAACATTAGGTGCACTATCCATCACAGAGAGGAGTAAACCATCTGATCTCTACAATGTCAACAAACAAACTGTGCAGCCACACTTCATGCAGGCTCTTATATATCCCCGAAAGAACGTTGTGTAATAGTCAGTTCAACCAAGCATTACTCGATACAGTTAGACAATTTAGTTTTCTTGTTAAGCTGATAATGCAGAAATGCATTGAAGTACACTCTTAAAAGACGGCAATAGCACAACAGATTTCTTACTGCTCGAAAAATAAGATGAGGAGGGGGAGAAAGAGAAGGAGGAAATGTATTTATGAATCGCATTTAAGAATCTATTTACGTGCGTAAATCGATTTCAGTATTTCTACAACCTGTATTTTTGCGAGTGACGATAATTTTAGGGTGCAAACATCCCGGTGCTGAATCTTAAAATTTCATCTTTCCTTAGAAATCGATATTTAATTTAACATCGTCGTCATAATGGGAATTAGGTCTGGTCAAAACCAACACTTTTTACAAGAGCCCAAAACAGTAGGCGGGGCTGGCTGTGGTCGGCGACCCGTTGTGTCACCCTGTTGTTGCGGAGTGTAAGGGTGAGTGGGGTTAGAGAGCATAGGTTGAAGGTTAATTTATGACTTCATGGAGCGCGAAGAGAAAAGACTCCTGGGGTTAACATATGTAGATACAATACATTGGGTGTGTATAAATGTTGTGGAAAAAAAAATTTCAAGAAAGAATTGTGCACATAATAGCGTCCTAATGACACAGTGAATTGATTTTGAAATTTATGTAGCCCCTCTGTGGAAAACGTGTAAATGGCTAACATACACGTGAAATTAAAATGAGCAGTATAAAACCTTTCACAACATATGTATGGACAATAAAATGATGACATCACTACTGTAGTATACACTATTTGCAATTACAAGCCTTGATAATATTCATACATTGATTTGAGCGTCTACTTTGTTGAAATTTTCCTACAAACTACTAAAAATCTTGTCAGATCTGATTATAGCAACGCCACTCTTACAAAGAATACGTACTTACTATAAACACTTGCTTATTATGAACACTTAACTAACGTACTATTGTATTGAACCTTGCAGTTTTATTAAACAATAAGTAGATACTACTATTTAACCCTACATTCCTACTTAAGTGAATGAACGGATACAATTTGTACAACTATATCACCGTAATTAATCATCCTTTAAGATCCGTCGCCAGTTATTTTGTGTAAAGACACACACATATATATGTATATATATAATCTTGATCATTGTTCTTAATGGCAATGGCTAGCTTTAATTAGGTCGTCCACTTTGAGCAATGCAACAGAATTAACAATGACATACTGCACATGTACATAGTGTGGGTGAATGCATCCTATTGAACTCCGGAGTTGCGCAGAGAAGATACACAGGTTTATAGAACTGTGTGTATTTGAAATTCACAGTGCAATACATCGTGCCGGCATCTGTGTATTTTCTCAGGGCTGCAGGGATGGGGTGGGAAATAAAGGTGGTACGATCTCATTCAAGTAGTACTGCAGTACGCTATGTTTGCTGACAAGAGAGGCAAAAATATCTAATTGCCTAGGTTACCACTGCCTTGAGGTGCATATCAAGTGATCGTGATAACGTGTTATACATGCATTGCTGGAGAACTGTAGGAAGTGTGCGTCGCGGCTGTGTGAGCGACGGTTTGGCGAGGCAGGCGCTTGCTGGGTGCGCTGTACCGCGCCGGGTTGCAGATGCAATCTGTCCAGAAGGGTTGGAGGGGGTGGAGCAACGCATCCGCTGAGAGGCCATCGAATATGAGCGGGCAGTAAGAAACGCGCAGTGCTGCGGGTGTTAAGTCGGACATTTCCCAGGGCAGCGCAAAATCGTCGTAATATTGCGAAAGTTTTAATCGTAGCCGATTAGTGACGTCACTGAGGATGTGGACTAAACCGCCGGCGGTGTTTCCGGAGGGCTGCAGCAGCCATGGGCTGATGCTTCAGCCTGCAGGGAAAGGGCATTGGGTGGAGTGGAGTTCGCACTGGCGTGATTGGCGTACCTCGCGTTTCAGACGCGCACATTTATATGACGTAGGTTGGCAGCCAAATGTATGAGACGCACGTAGATAAGATTACCGACGTCGATCAAAATTGCAAACAGTGATACTGAAAAAAGTTGATGTCATCGGGCCAATGTACGGGTATTCCTACGTGTACAGTAGTGATTTCCGGTGCCCGCATATCACGAGTATGTGTCGCTCTGATTATAGATGCCCTTAGTTCACATCCGCAAAGGTAAAGTTAAATTCTATAGTTCCAATGTTTTCATGTTGGACTGGCGCAGATTCGGTTGTGTTGGCACAACAGACATTTGGCGTAGGTGGCTCGTTAAAAATTAAATATTTGTACGGAAAGATTTAAATTACTCTCAGTTCGGAATCCATGACACACTCAAACGTACGATTTTCTTGGCTGAGCTTATAGGTTCTGTCCGATTAGCCGCTTTGATGCAGGTCAGTTTTCTGGGCGGTCGTAAAATCTGTGGAATACGGTATATGACGAACTCGCGTTCTTTTGTTTTCTGAAGTTCGTATATTTGCCGAGAATTATGGTCAAATACTACTAATGTTTCTTCTGCGTAAAACATTATTTAATTTGCTATTAAAATGCAATCGGAAAATTTTTTAATAGTTTCCAATCTGTCGACTGACGAACAATTGGTATTTGTATTTTCACTATCAGACTGGTGTCACAGACAGAACATTCCCCTATTGGCTAGTAAAAACATGTATTTATTTCGTGTGGCGGAATTGCCAATTTTTAAGACCTACGGATTAAGGTTTGACAGGAACTCTTGCAATTGTTTACTAAGCCATTATTTTCAATTAGATCGGAAGGCAGATGGTTATTTTTTCAATATGTATGTATTAACATTTCTTGTTCTCTTAGCAGTGAACTAAATAATTCCAGAATTATGGATATCGAAAGTAGTTGTGTTGGCGCTAATACCTCCGTATCGGACTGCATTCTCGTGTCCGAGCGAAGAGATGCCGTAACGTTGTTTACTGCCTCCGCTAACATGTTCAATCTCTCGTCTATTTGCGTAGTCGCATTTTTTGTACTGTCGATTATCGATCGCGTGGCGTTGTTGCTACGCCTCACGGAAACCTGAAGTGTTTGAAGTGTGGAAAATAATACCTCGTCATTATTTATTAACCGAGTGAAATGTTTATGCGATAGAGTGTTGTAACACCACTCCAAGGCATTCCCGATCAATTGTAGCACTCTCTTCGAACTTGTTGGCAAGTTAACCTCGCTAAAGAATTCCGACAGCAGATGGTTTTGTAATTCCGCCACTGTCTTTGTGATTAATATTGCGTTTTCACAGGTGTTTGATTTCCAATTTACAGATTTTTTGTTTTCCATACCTGAGCACTGTGGATTACTTGCGGTGGCTGTAGTGGTATTTGATATAGTATTGGTATGCTTTCCTCATAAATAATACCGGATGTGATTTCGACCCAATACACGCCAGTGCGAATACGGGATGGGGGTTTCAGTGGTAGGATGAATTGTAACCATAGGAGGATTAAAAGAGTTCTTAACGTCTTCATCCTGTCCTAGGACACCTGAAGAGCCGGAGATCGAAGCCATGCCGTCTTGTGTCCGCCTCGCGTCGCTGAAGCCCCTCTCTTCTGGTTCGGATCCCCAGACCATTCTTCTAGTTCCCCCCCTGTTAGTATGTTGCATCTCATTCCTATTCGCCGATAGCTTGGCGTGGGCGGAGTTATGGTTGTCAGCCGATGGCCATCCTCTTCAGTGTCAACCAGACTTAAGTAATACGACGCATCTTGCAGGTTTTTTTGCCGACAGATAATGCTTTCGCAGTGCTGCTCGCGCTGACCCAATCTCCTTAGTCGGCCCCCGCTGACCGCCTTTCTCCTGAGCGCACTGCGTGGCTGCTGTTGCAATCGTAACAACACTTATATTTTGTATGTCATGGGAAAATCTAATCTGAACAGACCTATCAACATATAAGGAGTATTGCATAAAAAATAGTTTTGTGGCTAGTTACTTGTTTCAAAATAGTAATACGTAAAACGCGTTGTCACTTCTTCATTGCTGCGAGTTCTACAACAAATTAAGCTTATTTGGGAGCAATTAAAGGTAACAGGCAGCGTTTATAAAAAATTAGATTTAAAATGTACGACTTCCGTAAAAGTACCCGTTCACAAGTCAGATTCCGTGGTGGAGCCAGAATCTTGGTCCAAATTAGTTACGGTTAATTTAGAAAGTACGCTCACCCCATTTTAATTTCTAACACAGTTCCCTATTAGCTAAAGAGCACAAAAGCGGAAAAGTTCATGAATACCAATTAGATAAAATCATAAATTTCATAAATGTGCACGAACAAGAGAAAAAAAAAACTTTTTGCTGAAGTTTAACTTTTCAGATAAGTGTATGACAGATAAGTACATGACTCTAGAAAAATTAAACTTGTAATTCAATTTACCTGATAAGATTATCAGCTATGTTTCACCCGAACATAGCGTGCAATCCTCCGACTTGTTCGGTGAAGGTATATATATATTGCTGTTGGTCAGTTCTGTTGATATTCCAAGTACAGTAACCACAATTTGAACTACGAATATAGCAAACCACTGATAGTTGAAAAGCAGTTTTAAATCTGCGCACTGTCATCAGCCAGGTATCAGCAACAGTGACTAATGTTTCCAGTCTGGGGCATATGAACTCTTTGTTGTGAGCTCTTTTACATAAATTACTTTTCAGTACTGTGTTCTGAAGCAGTAGTTATCAAACATTGGTCCGCGGCTAAGTCATATTGTTGGTGTCACAACTGCTGGCGGGTGAATTTTAGGTCAGCGAGGAGCTGCCGTCTTGTGGAGGGGGAGGGGGGTTATACCTGCGCGCGCAGCCAAGTGCCTTGCTAAAAACATTGGTCTACATATAATCAGTTGCGCATTTACCGATGCGCGCCAAATATTTTTGTAACAGTTTGTACACAGCCTGGCCGTTACTAATGCCAGCCGTCAGCTAGACTGTCGACGGGGGCTAGCCGCCAGTACTTGTGGCGCTCACGGTGGATGGTTAACGAAACTATCTAATGTGTTCACTGATTTGAAACGCGTCTGATTACGCAGGGGAACGTCTGTACAGTTATTCTGGGTTGCGAGTCTCCTGCTCTTCCCAACAGCTTCAGGTTCGCAGCCGAACAACTGCTTAGTCTCGAGAGCATCAGCATACCACACAATTCGCCCGCCCGCGCTGCACATTCTGAAAACGTAAGTGGATTCCTACTGCACCCGCTGCACATAAATTCCAAAACGTAAAGAGTGTTTTGACGGCAATAAACAAGTGTCAAGATAGCAGCTGGCTGTCACGCACGATACAAAGGATAATTAAGTAAGCGATAGCCTCTTGCTTGCAATGCTGCCGATAAAGAGTTCACGCGAATACATCAAGCTCATTCAGGGCGTAAATATCACGTACTTGATTTCGAATCATCTCCAAGAGATAGCCACACAGATATTCCACTTATTGTAGTTATAAGGCAGTTATAGAATGAATGTGTTTGACGTTTGGGCTCTTCCCATTATTTGGAGAACGTCTCAACGCCTTTTATTAATGTCAAAAATGATGGAAATGTAATCAAATGATCCAAAGGTCAAAATAACATTCTTAATAGCCATATATTATCTACCTCTGTATAACCACAATAACTCTGTTAAGCTTTACATTCAATTAAACTGTTAATACCAATTTCATCATTTATTTCAACCTCTTCAATTCATAAAGCTATGTTAGAGTGATACTACAATTATATTACTCTGCCATCTACGTGACATTACCCGGCATACATTTGATAGTACAATCTAATCAAATACAAGCTGCAATACACAGCTAGCCAGTACAGCAATCGATCTCTCACCTGCATTTTCAAACCTTCTCCCTGTTATTCAGTCCTGTAGCTTTTCTCCGCACTACTCACCCAGAAGCACCTGCCCAATCCCTCGGACAAGCGATATATTTCACAGACGGGGCCGCGGTTGACGTAACGGGTAGAGCGCTCGCCTTACACCAAGGCGAACCTGGTTCGATTCCCGGCAAGGTCACATATGGGAATCGTGCCCGGCGATGCCGCTACTCGGCGGGTTTTCTCGATTATCTGCCGTTTACACCGCCCTTGCATTCCGGCGCTGTTCCATACCCATCGACTATGAAGGACCTCGTTACGAGCCACCTAAACCTCTCCACTCCATTCCAGAGGCTTTACAGTACACCGATACACGCTCGCTCGACTCGGAACATCCAATAATGTGCTTTGCACCGCATTCTAATACCGCACCAGGCGCTCTACCCGTGATTTCTGCCTCGAGTGGGGTGTGTCTACATTAGAACCAATTCCAACCTCTGGTCATGAACCTTAAAGTTGTCGCCAACTTGGAGCTTTTTAGCGCGTTTGAGGCAGGGAAGCGCGGTAGCGATAAGGGCGACACTGACACGCACGCCTAGTGGCCCATCACTCTTAAGCGCAAGGCTCTGAACTGGCGTGCAGTGTTTCCGTCGTGCTGTGTGTACCTATGGGACTTAAAGCGGTGACCCTATCATTTTACTGATATAAATTCCGCAGGAAAGTTCATTGCAAGTCCCTATAATAATTTCGCATGTTTCCGACCAGTATATTCCGAGATTCAGCTGTGTAGAAAAGCAGTTTTCAGCTATGTTGGAGAGCTCGGTAAACAGCATTTATAATGTGCATGTTGTATTGAGTATTACGCGTACGTCGTTTGAAGTGTGTTTTCTTTTAGTGCATCGGTATAACGGGGGTACGTTTAATGGTTTGGTAAATAAACGCGGATTTCAAACACTGCAACGCTATTAAAGTGCACACACACAAAACCAGAAATCGAATCCATTTATATTAACCATATGTCCTATCAACCTGCCCCCGTCAGTAGTTATAAATAGCCGGTTCTGGGACACCAGGCAACCTGGCGTTTTTACATGACACTCGCTTCTACACTGATCACACTGAGTACTAGTTTACGATGTCAATCTCGGACTGCAGTATATGACTGATGGCTGTGGTGCAGACGTCAGCATGGTTACTGACACTGAAATATGTTACATTATCATGTCGATAGCTGTATAGCCTGCGAAGTTGACAATTCGGCCTCTCAACTTCTTTACACTCGTTCCTCTTTCAGTATTAGAGGTGCTTTGTTTTTCTTTTGCTGCTGCTGCTGCTCGTTCCCGATGTGTCTTACACCAGCTCCTGGGATGTAGTGTGTCTGTAACGGTAGTACTACCTTGTAAACATTCTAGGCATGGGATACAGCCAAAAATCTCTTCGTCCTGTTGCAGATACACAGGCAGGTGTTTCTAAACGGATATTATTTCGTGTTGTGCATATGCGAGAAGGAATTAATTAGGCAGATATGCAAGCTCGGTATCTTTGTCGAGTGCTGCAAGTGATATGTTCTTCTTTCCACATGCCGTGATAGCTCATAAAATGTTCTGACCACTATGACAGCATCCCATCATTTTCACAATGTCCTCTCGACTAGAGAAAGAAGTTCCGACGGATGTGTGGTGATACGAACTCTTTTTTATAGATCTAAAAGTCAGTAGGGTGGACAGAAGCGATATCCTCTACAAACACAAGTTTATTAGAAGCAATATTTTAAAGACACACACTAATATTTACAGCTTAATGTAGTCAAACGAAACAAATTGTTACCTTGTACTGTATAACTGAAATCCTGTCATAAAGGGACAAGCATGTGTAAGATGTGATTGTGATGGTTGGTAAGTGCTTATAACAATTTTCCTTTGCATTTTATTTTTATATCAGTTTGCCTCAGTGTATAGCAGTGTCGTCTCTTGCACGAATAATGGTTTTAATGTGTGTTGTTTCGTATGCGCTTACTGTTCAGGTACTATAAATGGTATGTATTGAAATGAGTAAATGTATATACATTATTTAAAATGGGATAAATCGCTACCTTGAACTGTATAACTGAATTCCTCTTGTAAAGGGAAGTGCATGTGGGACTCGGCTGGTCTGCCACCCTGGAGCCTGACGCATCGCTCTCTCGCTCTCTTTCTCTCTCTCAGCTAGTGTTATGTGCCATCAGTTCGACTTGTCGAGACCTGCGAGGTGTTCATGCTGCCAGTCGGCCGCCTTACAGATTCTCACGATGATACTTGATCGTGCAACATCGACCGGGTTGGATGTGTTCTGCTGCTAGTGTTGTGAGTGTTGGTTGTACTCTGAATGCGTAAGGAAGTCGTTTGCTTTTCTGTTGTACTGATCAAGACAGTCTGGTATTGTATAGCATCGTTAAACGCACAGTGCACAGCACCCGATGCTTGGGTAATATGTAATTGTGCTGGTTGTTAAGTGCTTATAACTATGTTTCCTTTACATTTTGTTTTTATATCTGTTTGCATCAGTGTTAGCAATGTTAACCTTATCGCACCTGTGCTTCTCGGCTTCGTGAAAGTATTTTTTTTTTCTACTAACGTGATGTACAGTGCTCGATGCTCGCGCAATACACACAGATTAATAAATGCTTATATGCTTTTATAACTGTTTTTTTATATCTGTTTGCATCGTCGCGAAGCAGTGACGTCTCTCTTGCACGACTAATGGTTTTAAATGTATGTTGTTTCGTGGCAAGCAAAGAAACACAGTCCATACAAGTCGCGTAATGTGTGTCGCACTTAATATATTGTAGTCATTTTTGCAGTTGGCCCTTGTGATCATTCGTTATTTCTCATGCCAGCGTGCATTCTAGCATTTACTAAACTTCTTGGCATGATAGGTACACTAATACCACTATTATGCACTGTGGCTCCATCGGGTATTTTAATAAGTGCGCCTAGGACATACTTGAGCCTTGCAGCCTTTTTCGTTGTCGGGGATGATGCCTATGTTATGAATTTGGTGGTTGTATCTCAAAATGGTTCGGAAATTGCAGTCAACTATGCCTATACATGCGCTTAGGGCATATTTGACCATGTGGTCCTTTTCTTTGTCGGAGGTGATGCATGTGATATGAATTTGGTTACTGTATCTTCAATGGTACGGGAATTACAGCCAACTATGATTATAAGTACACATAGGGCATAAATGTCCAGCGACCTTTTTCGTTGTCGGGGGTGATGCCTATGTTATGAATTTGTTGACTATGTCTTAAACGGTTCGGGAATTACAGCCAACTATGCTTTATAAGTGTGATTAGGGTATACTTGCCCTAAGGCCCTTTTCGTTGTCGGGGGTGATGCCTATGTTATGAATTTGGTGACTGCCTTTAATGGTTCAGTAATTACAGCCAACTATGCTTATAAGTGCGCTTAGAGCATACTTGACCCTGCGGTCCTTTACACCATCGGAGGTGACACCTATGTTATGAATTTGGTGACTATCTTAAACGGTTCGGAAATTACAGCCAACGATGCTTATAGGTGGGCTTAGGATGTACTTGGTGCTTATGCAGTGCGACTCGAGGCTAGAGTGCGTGGACAGGCCTCGCTCCATGTCGGGCAGGTGGAATGACAGAGCATGAGACTCGTTTCCACCAGGACGCCCGATGAAAGAATACCAGAAGGAATATGAGAAAACCAAAGGTGGAACGACAGAGCATGAGACTCGTCCCCGCCAGGATGCCAGGTGAAAGGAAACCAGAAGGAATGCGAGAAAACCAAGGTGGAATGAGAGAGCATGAGACTTGTCCCGCCAGGATGCCAGGTGAAAGGAGACCAGTAGGAATATGCGAAAACCAAGGTGGAATGACAGAGCATGAGACTCGTCCCCACCAGGATGCCAGGTGAAAGGAGACCAGAAGGAATATGTGAAAACCACGGTGGAATCACAGAGTATAATGAGAGAAGTTGCATGATGGGGCAACGAACTACAACAATCATACAGCAAGATGGATGGTGCTGTCATGGAGAATACCCTCCTCATGGAATGCAAGGGCGTGAAGTGACGACATCGAGAACGGACGAAATGAGAGTGTGTAGGAAGGGGACTGGGAGAAATGCGGTAACCCCCCACATGGAATGCAAGAGCGTGAAGTAAGGACATCCAAGATGGTCGCCATTGGCAAGGAATGACAACGGGAGGGGAAATCCAACATGGCCGACGTCGGAAAGTAATGACAGAGCAGGAGGTTGCCTAGTGACGTCATCCAAGATGGACTACAGCTTGTCCCCTTGTCCCCGCCAGGAGTCCCTGAACCGGCTATTTCTAACTACCCCCGTCATCCTTTCCATTTAGTCCTCGCCGTCCTCATTTCAACTGTCGCCAATGCATTGAGGCGGTCGCCTAGCTGGTGGTAGAATCTTCGCATTTGATACTCAGAAGCGCGGGGGCGATAAGGATGAAACTGCCACGCGCTTCACTTATTTGTCAACTGTATTCAAATGTTAATATTTTGCGGTAATTTTTGTAACAAGTTACTCAAGTAAGCATTAAATTAATAGATGTTCAGCATTATTTAATGAAGCGTATAAAATATTTTACTGCGCGTTTTCACCAATTTGAACAAAATCAATACTTGTGTTGACACTTGTAGAATATTATTTAACAAATTCTTAAGCATTGTATTATTTATGAACACGGCGACAGAGGGATTAACTTATTGGCTGTGACAAAGCTAATTTAATTTTGATACAGCATTTTACACAAAACAGGGAACCGGAGTTCGTTATCCACTCTGTCATGAATCTGGCTACGTCCAGAACTTGCAACAAATTTCAGCCATTTGTTGTCATTGAGTTGTGAAACGATAAAAACAATTTGCATTGCATTATTATTTTCAATTATGAACAATTAAACGAAAGGAAGCTAGTTTTAGGTTAATAAGGACAATGAGCAGACAATTTCACTAAACGAAATGTATAAAATACGTACGTTTGTAATAATATTTACGTTAAGAAACCTGTATAACCGTAAACAAATTAATTTCATGAAATTAGCTGCTTGAATCACCACAGTTTATAAGATATTTTCATTTTACAAATAAATGAGTGAGAGAACACACATAGAATCTGTTGTGATGGACAATACTCGCCCCCTTATAATTGAATATGTCCAGGCAAATTGCTTAAAATGCGAAGAAACGAGGGAACTTGGCAAATCGTTCAGGTTTACAGCGACAGTGAAATGCCAGCAATTTGTCCGGCAGTGTTCAGTTGTAAGGTACACCTGGCAGGCACAGGAATGTGGTACAAAGCGAGTTCCGTGCTCCTTGAGCCATGTGCGGACATCTTCTAGCCGTGTGGCAAGGCGCATTATCGTGCGGGAAGATCCCGTCCTCCCGAGGAAAGACAATCATCATGTACGGGTGGACGTGATCGCCGAGGATGGATTCAAAAACAAATAGATCAAGAGTGCCTTCCACACGGACAATANCCAGCCATGTGCGGACATCTTCTAGCCGTGTGGCAAGGCGCATTATCGTGCGGGAAGATCCCGTCCTCCCGAGGAAAGACAATATTCATGTACGGGTGGACGTGATCGCCGAGGATGGATTCAAAAACAAATAGATCAAGAGTGCCTTCCACACGGACAATAGGACCTACAGAATACCATAAAAACATTCCCCGCACCATAACACTGCCGCCACCGCCTTGTGTTCGTACAGCAATGGATGCAGGGTGTTGGTCCTCAGACGTTTCTCGTTGAACACCCTGACGTTCATCCGTTCTATGCAGCTGAAAACGTGACTCGTCAGAGAAGGCTACCCGTCGACAATCAGCAGCGGTTCAGTCGCCAAACTGTCGAGCAAATTCCAGTCGTTTTCGTCGATGCACCTGCGCTAGCATGGGCGCAGTCACCCTCCGTCTACTCCGGAGCCCCATTCGCAGAGGGGTTCGCTGAACTGTTGCGGTATACACGTGTCTGGATGCCCCCTGGTTCATTTGTACGGTCAACTGTTCCACTGTAGCATGTCTTGTTGGCCTCCACGCACCGTCGTAGTCGACGTTCACCTCGGACATCAATGGTACGCGAAGCTCCGCAGTTTCCACGACGGTTATTCCCAATGGTGTAATTCGTCTACAACAGAGGCAAGTAAACAGTTCACAAACGCCGCTGTTCCCGGAATGCTGCCCCCTTTGGGCCGAAAGCCGTTGATCATCCCTTTTTGCAACTCGGTTAAATCGCTTCCCTTGCCCATGACAGCAGGAAGCTCACTGTGTACAGCCAGCCTGTCGGTCGCACTATATACCCGCTTCACCAGCCCACGTCACGGGCCATATGTCATGGGCTATGCGCTGCAGATGGCACTTCTAGCAGGTGGTCATAATAATGTGATTCGACCGTGTAGTTTGTACAAGGTAAAATGAGCACTTTAAAGGTCTTGGTTACTTTTTCCCCATCAGCCATATTTTATCCTTTCACCACTTTTTTAATAACTATTGCCATGTAGGTAATAAACACAGTGTATATATTTCACCGGAGTCGAAAGTTGACGTCTAAGGCTACAATAAGATATATTTACTGACTATTATTCCAAATGAGAGGGCTTCACTTTACAGTAAATAGCTTAAAACTTATTATCAACTTCACGTATCTCGCACTGATCACGTTTAGGACGCTACAAGAAGCGTTAGCTAAACAATTGACCATTTCCTTCATATGCGCAATTTACACAAATACGTATCGTAACCAAATACAGATTGCAACACCAAACAATCCGCAGAAATTAAGCAAGTTTTGTTACGCACATGAAACTTTTCCACAAACATAGTCACAGCTGCTATATGTAACTTGCAGTTGTCCTTTCATTTTTTTATTAATATAATTTACCATTGCGTCTTGAAATTTGGAATTAAGACAACGCTTATCGACAATACTTTAATTTTTGTTACCAATTTTATTTCAGTTTCTTTAACTGTCTGAAACAATAACATTTAATTTATAATATTTTGTACTTATGAAAACGTAGTTAAAAACACTGACATATCTACACTGACATATCTACACGGCCACGAAATGTTTAGCACAGACAAATGTCGAGTTCTAGCTATTTACCTACCTTCCGGATAAGCCAATTTTTCTAGTCTAATCCACTTTAATTGTTGCATTCATGACAGAAACAAAGTAGCCAGATATTGAATGTTATTAAGAGTAGCTCCCCCCCCCCNACGTGGGGACAGTAAGAGTGATGGGATTCAGGAGCCCACTGAGGTTATAAGGACGCCCACTGGAATAACAATCGCCATAGTGAACCCTCAATCATAATTATACTGGAACTAGCTTCTTGTTCGCACCTTCGCCCGCATGAGCTTCACCAAAAAGCTATTAATTTCCTTTGCCGATAGACCTTTTCCCACACCACATTCCTCAGACGCCAGGCTTGCCGGTTGCTACGTGGGGTTACTCCGGAGCAGGCCACGTGGAGCTGCCCATGTGAGAGCTGCCCATGTGAGAAGCAGTCCTACGTCAAGTCTCTCCCAGCCACGTTTAGCGACTGTCCCTGGACCTCGCTTATAACGAAATAGACCTGGAGGGGGAATTTCAGTCTCGTAAGTTCGAAAGGGTACTCTGACGGAATGAGGTGTACATGCGGTATGAAAACTTATTTCCCCCCGTGCACACCCAGTGAAGACCGTGGTCTCGGTTGCATCTCTTCCCCAGCATTCACTTGCGGAGCAACGAATTACTTGGCGACTATCACTTTCGTATAAAATATTCAAACAACAGTTCGGTTTATATATTTACGTGCACTTCAATGTTGAACATATTTTAATGTACGCGTCTGGGATGAGGCGAGCATCACAGGGCAATGTAGACGACGAAGAGTACACTTCTATGGAAAGTTAAACCATTTTGCCGCTGTCTACAGGATCACAAGAATAGGGGGAGGCACGCAACACATCGATTTTTATTTTATAATTGACAGTAATTTCTTAAAAATTTGCATTCGCAAAAGTTATGTAATATTTACTTTAATTTACTGGTTCACTTAAAAACAAAAACAATACGGTTAACTAGCCCAATAGTTTTTTTCAATTTTAACTATTTAGAAACTAATTTCTAAAATACAGGTCAATCGTAATAAAGTTATTTTTGAGAGTATCACACAGGACTAGTGGCAATAAATTATTAATTACTTCCTAAGGCTGACTGTATGCATAATAAAAGTGCCAGCGATCTCGCATTAATACTCTTTGAAAATCAATAAAGTTATATTCTGGGCAATAACAAGATTTTTTAAAAATAAATCTGTAATGAAAACACGGTCGTCAATGCCTCCTTCGCTCTCTAACGATCGTAGGCGTAGAAGCAGAAAAGGCGCAATAAAAAAATTCCCTGGCAAATTATGCTTCCTATGCCCGTGCCCCCCCCCCCTCGGTTATTAGACACGCTCGCACGTGTGTGCATGTAAGTGCCGTCAAGTTTACAGCCGAGTTAAGTAAGTTCGTAGAAAAAGGAAATTATTAATAGCGGTAACATGGCGAAAACCTTCATGGTTTATTTCAAACGATTCGCTACCAGAGCGTGGCTGGTTTATTATTCGCGTGCATATTGCAGCCTACATACGGAAGATCCCTACTGTAAATATTTCAGAAGACCAGCCATTTTAATTTTTAATTTTTAATTTTTTTTTACGGGTACAATTTTTCTGGTTTCATAATATTTTATCGCATTGTAATTTACGCCATGCATATGCCCCCCTTCAAACAGAGAGAGAGAGAGAGATGGTGTAATTGTTTCAGTGTTGTACATAGTTTAACATGCATTACAGCGAGTAGTGTTTGGGGACTCGCTGGCGGCTCAACAGCTGGGGACGGAGAGACCTTGGGCGCTGTGTTCACTGGCCCTATTGTCAGCCATGTAGGTTTCCAGTCGCTGCAGATCGAGGTCGCAAAACAAGTCCATTATCTGTGATTCAGGGTAGCCAAAAGGCTGTGACTGTGACCAATCTTCGTCAAAGGACGCAGATAACTCGCACCGGAACTATCGCTTTAGTGACGGCTGGTATATCACTACCAGTCAAAGTCTATATTTTTTCACCGCTATGTTCAAATTGGTAAATTCATTAATTCTAAAATGGCCATACTACTTTGTATTATTTCAACCACGGGTCTTCGGCATTCACTCGTGACATCACTAAGACCACATCGTAATTAGGGGTTTGAAACGTAAGAATTACGATTCCTAAAAATCACTCTTAATTTCTTTGGATAATTCAAGACGTCTCAATTGTGAAGATGNAAACGTAAGAATTACGATTCCTAAAAATCACTCTTAATTTCTTTGGATAATTCAAGACGTCTCAATTGTGAAGATGCAATTCAACATTTTATATGCCTAAGGTAAAAATGAATTTTCAATGTTGGAATTCCAAGTTACTACGATTAGTGTGCTGTTTTTACACGTAAATTCAGACTAGTTTAGTATGTGACCNCAATGTTGGAATTCCAAGTTACTACGATTAGTGTGCTGTTTTTACACGTAAATTCAGACTAGTTTAGTATGTGACCAGCCCCCGAATTCCTTCAAGGTATATAAGTGAAAGCGTTCAAACTTCAACAAAACCATAAAAATTAATTAACTTATTGGCAGGTGAATACACGTAAAAGCTTCGTGTACTTCAAAGCGATTCATCCATGTACATATTAACACAGAACATTACATTTGTTTTGGCGTTTATTTCGGATCTATTTTATTTTGCCTCTTCGGTTCTGCGCGGTGAAGTTGAACGCAACTGATTCAGTCATCACAGTGGTGTCACGCGCTGGCGCTGGCACTAT
>NQII01006149.1:86767-111600 GCA_002778355.1 Clitarchus hookeri
CCATGCTGGAGAAGCCGACGAGTTTAGAGGATACGCAAGAATATTCTGGGAACTAGGACCCTCGGCGCAACGCGGCATCTAGAGAGATCTCTGGGCGATGGCCTATGACCTTATAAGCATTGCAGCTGTCCAAGGGTCTGCAGTCTTTTTGTGGAAGCCAACTGACTGAGTGCGGTACCCGAGCAAAGTCGAGTGCGGCGAGGGACATCGGTGAAGAGGACGGACGACGACGGGAGACTGCGAGATGACGGTGGATGAGGTGTTTATGGTGTGAACGGACGAGAGGGCGTGAAACCCGACAAGTGAAGGCTACTGTGAATGAGGGCGCTCGGAGAACTCTAGCACATTGCGGATTTGCAGGATCTGGACTAAACTGAGGTGGGGCGGTATGAACATTTGATACGGACTTTATTGTAAATATTGGAACTGTCAAATGTGGACATAATTTACTAGGTTTTGATACACTATCCATTATGACTGATTTTAGTTATTTAATTACATTATTTTCTTTGTAAATTGTACTGATTGAAATGTATTAATTGTAAATAGATATCAATTTATTGTGAGATATTTTCTTTGTAATTATTTTTAAATAAATTAGGAAATTATAATCAACTCTTTTATGTAAATAGGAACTCCATCCCTTAACGAGCCTGGTTCAGCACACTGACTTTTGAGAAATTGTAACAGTAGGATAGGACGCACCTGGTGACCAAATGTGCGAAGATAAATTACTAGCCACATGATTGCGAAGCCATATCGATCACAGTGCATGAACACTACGTCAGAATGTGTTCGTAAAGTATACACGAAATATGGTTTAGGTGTCCGTGATTCTGGACTATTTTTCGCAGCAATTTCAATTTTACGTTANGTAAAGTATACACGAAATATGGTTTAGGTGTCCGTGATTCTGGACTATTTTTCGCAGCAATTTCAATTTTACGTTACATGTACAAACTCTTTTGTTCTCTGGTCCTATGGCAAGGCTTTACGCAGTTTCTGATACTTCAAACGCTCGAGTTCCAACAGTATTTCCTCAAGAGGCGTACACCGCTGGANAAGGCTTTACGCAGTTTCTGATACTTCAAACGCTCGAGTTCCAACAGTATTTCCTCAAGAGGCGTACACCGCTGGAGAATTCTAAACCTTCATTGGAAAACTACTGATGGCCCAACTGTGAACTCTGGCAACAAATATTATTTAAGAAACGATGCACGTATGTGCATAAGTGCCAGTTTACCAAGCATTATATATAGTGTATTTTCCCCAGAGTAAAGATGGGATTTAAGGATGTTTTTTACGTGAATTTTGGTGTGGAAAGTTTGGCGGAAAAGTTTTAACGATACGTCGATCACACCTTTATTGAACCATAAAATCGAAAAACCGTCACTTATCTCATTGGCGCATTACGCAAGAAGGGAAAAATAACTGCACGTCAGTTCATTGTCTTGACACGTAAAAGGCCACGGGGCACTTGGTGTATTTACAGCTGTGACATCTCGCTTTCCCTTGCCTGAAAGTCTCAAAACAGTGTTGGCAATCGCGATTGCATTCATCTACAGTTAACTTAATTTTAGGTCTTATAGCTTGAAGCAGAAAGGGTGTGCAGCATAATGTCAAAATGTAACCAAACTGAGGTTCGATCTAGTGACCACTTTTTCGTTGCTTATGTACTAGTATATTATTATTTTTTCCCCTTTTCCCAATAAAATACTACTAACACACCGGCCTTTCAACCTATCACTGTTTTCAGGTAGAAAGTTCTCACACTATTGTAACACCGTGTGTTCGCAATGTTTTGAACAAGACTTATATTTCTTCATGGAAGTTTCTAATTAACTATCAGTGACTTAGGTGTTTATAAATTAATGGTCTTTACGTATACACTAGGAATTATTGTATTTTGAACAGAAGCGTGAAAGTTCTTCCTGTCTGGAGCGCAGCTTAAGTTTGTTTTTTTTGTAGCCAATTTCCCGAAAACGTGGAACAGACTTGCTCGTCTTTAGGTTGGCACTGCTGGTCTCAAGNTGTTTTTTTTGTAGCCAATTTCCCGAAAACGTGGAACAGACTTGCTCGTCTTTAGGTTGGCACTGCTGGTCTCAAGCCGAGACGTGTTATCGCTTATGTAAAGATACATCTGCACAGAACGTTTACAAAAAATGTGTGGTTCATAGTGTATGTACTCGTCTTAAGTTCAACCAGTCACACACGACTATAAATTAACGTGGTTTTAGAGAATCTGTGACTTATTAGTTGATAACATTTCATTTTACTTGCATCCTTATTATGCCAGTACTTGCTGCGCAGGATTTTTCAATAATCTAACACATAACATGACACAATACAAATTAAAAATACATATATTACATGCAATTCAGACGTAGATTTTAAGTATGTAAATAACAATAAAAACTAANAATACAAATTAAAAATACATATATTACATGCAATTCAGACGTAGATTTTAAGTATGTAAATAACAATAAAAACTAAAGTTTTCTTTAAAAAAAAATTTTTTTTCACTAAATGTAATAAATCACTTCTTATTCTTCTTGTCTCCTTCGATTCTATTGGCTGAAGCCCTTGCGTACACGACACGAAATATCGCCATTTCCTACACATCGACACGTCGTGAATGTTCCTGCGAGACACGTACGCGATGACTAGACACCCGGGAATTTCACGAATACATTAGACAACAAGCTAGGACTCCACAATCCTCTGCGTGCATCATTGGCTTTTACTCGCAGGTTAGTCACTGGCTCAAGTTCGTCCAGGGCGTGTCTTACAAACTGCGGTCTACTTGGAAAACTAAGTCAAATGTACATGCGTTTGAAATCTAGCTTGTCCGCGAATGAATTCGCGAAATTTCCGGGTCTCCAGCGATGACCAATTGCTTCCCAACAGGCATTTGCCACAAATATATATTTTTTTTGCACCCTCAGATGGTAACTTTTGATAGAGGTGAAACCTTTTCACTGAGTTTATTAGTCACATGGCAATGTTAATGCTAAAAATTTGCTGAAAAATATAAATTTGGTGAAAGAAAAAACTTAGCAGGGCCTTAAAAAGTGCTCGCTTCACCACGAACAGCCGATACACGATTGTCATGGCAAAGCGACAGTGTCGAGGAGGCAGTCGGCAGGCAGCACGACCGCGTGGCTGGCAACAGTGCCAGCGTGCTGTTTCACAACTCGCTGGACCAGCCGTAGTAAACACGGCTCGCTGCGAACTCTGGCCGCGCGAACGTAAACACGGGGGACGCATGGTAAACATAGGAAAGTTATGACACGGATCCACAGTGTCCGCGGCACGCACATAATGCGTGGTCTGTGTGGACATCTCTTCTGCACTTCAGGGCGATTCTCCGCTGTGCATTCATTGCATTGCGTCCTCTATGGGTGCTCCCGCACATAAAAAAGTTTCTTAATCAGTTCGCTGTTATAGGCGATTCACGGTAAAGCGAGCACTTTTTGAAGCCCTCTCATTTGGGATGATAGTCAATAAATATACTTTATTGTAGTCTTAAGACATTAACTTTCGAGTCCGGTGAAATATATTCACTGTGTTTGTTACTTACATGGCAATATTTATTTTAGAAAGTGGTGGAAGGATAAAAAATGGCCTGTAAGAAAAAAGTAACTAGGGCCTCAAAAGTGCACCCTTAACCGTTAACAGCCTATAAATAGTTTTTGGTCCAATCGGAAAAGGAAAGATGACAACTGAAATATTTCAATATAAAGAGTGTCATAAATTGAATACTGCTAGCAGCGAACATCACACTATTATTAAAAGCGTAATAATAAAATACGTAGTAAATGAAATATAATTTTTTTTTTTCATGCACATTGGCGTAATACTTGGTGATGGCTGTAAAATATGTGTAGTCAATTCACGGTTACTTCCAACCTTTCTTTAAGACCTGATTAATTTCTATTTCTCGGGATACCCTAACATATCCTTCCACCTCTCGTAAACGAAACATACACGAGTCTAAAAAATCACAACCTACCTTATTTGTGCGCTGGATACACAATCGGTAATAAATATTTTTACTATCTTCCTTACAATATATATTTTCTAATAGTAACTGGCGGGAAATATATTATTCCAATTCCCCTTCAGTGCTGTTTTCGGCGCGCTATCATTCCATTGCGAGTGCGTGTCTTATCTGACGAATGAAATGAAATAAAAACCTTTATCGAAACCTTGGTCGTTACCAACTTCGCTACGTGGTAAATAAAGTACAAGTTTGTAAAAACGCAACACTTGGATCCTTAGGATACTTCTCATTTCGTTCAAGATAAATTCACACTACAGGAAGTTGGTACGGCTGGGCTGAGGACAACATGACACAATATGACAACGCTGCGCATCACACACTTTGGCTGACGGCCAGCGAACTCTTTATTCTGTGTCGACCAGCCGTGAACCAGACCCGTGGGGGAATCAACAGCGTGCTCCGTCACGCCACAACGTGCGTGGTAAGTGGCTAACCACCTAAGGCTGTTACCTAGTTTGAAAGCAGTGAGAATTTGGTATAGGGAAATATATGTTAATGCAATTCGGTTTTCCGGCATTCCTGTTAAAGATAGATACCACCAGGGGGTTTCTTTGTGCAGAAAAAAAAGTGTTTCTTTGCTGCCGAAACCTTTTGTAACAGACTAGATTCCTGGAAAAACCAGCAAACTTAATAATTAAATAAAAAATTCTTGAAAAACAAATTATTACATTTGCCTCGATATGGAGCTTGAGGGCATCATTTCTCACACTCAGACTATTGCTTCAAGTTTATATCTTAAAAATTGGCTTAAAAAAAAAGAATTTTGATTTCCCTATGCCAAATTCTCTCTGCTTTCAAACCAGGCAGCAGCCTAAAACACGTGGATGCGAGGCATGAGAAACAACACATCCTTTCACATATAGGGTGGACGAGGTCTTTACTGATTCCATTTTATAGGCTTATACACGGTACAGTCAGCACTTTTAAGGCCCTCCCCAAAAGTATAATAACCAATATATTGTATTGTGTGTTCGTTAGTCACATGACAACATTTATATTTACAAGTGGCGAACGGACAAAAATTTTCTGAAAGAATGAATACAATGGAGATTTTAAAAGTGTTCACTTTAACCTGAACAGCGTAAAACGAGTTACATAGTCTATTCGTGGTTTCTTCGCACTTTTTGAATCAAACGTTTGAAAAATGACCCCATGTAGGACGTCTTCGGTTGTTTCCTAAATATGCCCAGTGTCATACGCGTTTTATACTTGCATAAACATTAAAAAAATATTTTTATTTTTTTCGTTAAATTGAACTTTTACATGCGTTCTGCCTATAAATTCTAATATTTCGTTTATAATTAACATGAATAAAAACAGAGAGAAAATATGTGTGTTTGTAACGAGGTTGGTAATGCCTAGTAAGAAATAGTTCCCATGCATAATATTATTACACTGAGGGCGCACGAGTGCGGTGCGTGTCCCTTTGGTGTAATTTTCTACACTTAGTTCTTAAGNGAATCAAACGTTTGAAAAATGACCCCATGTAGGACGTCTTCGGTTGTTTCCTAAATATGCCCAGTGTCATACGCGTTTTATACTTGCATAAACATTAAAAAAATATTTTTATTTTTTTCGTTAAATTGAACTTTTACATGCGTTCTGCTTTGTTTGCTCGAGGCGTAGGAATATCCTGGAAATAGAACTTCTAGTAGGGTTTCAGAAAAGTTGGGAGTATGCCGTGAATTACCAAGGCATTTGTTTTATCGGCATCCCACCCGTTTAGGAAGAAAATATCATCTGAAAGGGCAGTACTCGAACCGAGACAAATGTGCATCCGGAAAATACGAGTACTACACAAGGACACAACATCCCCTCTTTTCCCTCTTCGCCCTCGAGAGAAGGGATGGAAGCGCTCTGCTGCAGATAGCCAGCATAGAAGTGACCTAAATTAGTGCCACAGTGTTGACCTTTCCGTGTAGTTCGAGGTTGAATGC
Source organism: Clitarchus hookeri (assembly GCA_002778355.1). Lineage (NCBI taxonomy): Eukaryota > Metazoa > Arthropoda > Insecta > Phasmatodea > Phasmatidae > Clitarchus > Clitarchus hookeri. Next base: position 92,771 of record NQII01006149.1, read on the forward strand.
CAGGTTTGTGCTCGACATGCATGTGTTGGCAGATGCACACACGTGCTTGCNTGCCGACATCATTTAGCTGAGTATTACCAATTCACGACAAGTTCAGTCCGTCTCTGCGGTTTCTCACAGAACACAGCTGGTTTCATCATCGAGGGGGGAAGGGCAGGGGCGCTTCACATTATATCTATCCGCGGTTTCTTCTCAATTTTTGAATCAAACCTTTGAAAAATCACACTATGCATGACGTGTTTGGTCATTTCATAACCATACCATGTATCACAAGCGTTTTATACTTGTGTCAACATTAATACTTCAGCAGCGAAAGGGTTAAAATGATTTATTTTTTTGTTAAATCGAAATTTTGTTCAAATTTTACCTATAAATTGTAGTATTCCAGTTATAATTAATATTAATTAAAACAGTGAGAAAATAGGTATGTTGGTAATGCCTAGTTCTTGTGCACAATATTATAACTGAGTGCTCACGAATGCGGTGCGTTGACCCTTTGGTGTAATTTTCTAGACTCGGATAAGTTTTTTTTGCATGAGGCAGAGGAATATTCTGGAAGTATAACTTCAACAGGGTTTCATGAAAGTTGGAAATAACCGTGAATGGACTATACACGTAGTGTAGCAAATATTAACTTTGACACATTACAAATGTATATACGTGTTACTAAAGCATAGGCACAAACTTCGGCAGTCTATTCCTGACGAAATTTTTTGGGCTAAGGTTCTAGTTCTCGAGCTGTCAAAGTGTAAAATTTTTTCCGTAAATTATATTTTGAAATATTTTTTTAGTTATTCGCTGTTATTAATTTATCACATTTGTTTTCTAGAAGCGAAATATTATTTTATGTACACTTCTCAATAATGTAAGTTGTAATACAAGGCTATCATTTGTAATATTACAAAAATTTGTTTTGGAGATTTTACAAGAAAACTTTGTTGTTTTACAAAGGATGTCCTTGGCAACTGGGTTTTATTCCTACAGTGTTAACAGTTCTTACTTGCAATCGTCTGTCATGACAATTATTTATTTATTTATTTATTCGCTTGTTTCAGCCACTCCCAATTATTTTAGGCATCTAGTCATTTGCGCGTTCTTGATAACAGACATTCAATACGGCAATCACTTCTCATACGTTTACGTTCCAGTCCAGTCCAGTCCAGTCGGATGTATAACCATAACTCCTCCTTTCAAGTTCTGTGGGATTTTTTTTTCTTTTCAAATCAGCCTTTTGCCAGTGCAAAACACAATTTCACTCCAACAGAACAATTGAGGGCGGACTGCAAATTCGCAGTAAGGATCCACACTGTAGTAGCAAACCCGAAGTGGCAAAAACCAATTAACGGATGTTGACTGACCAGGGGCGCGATTCTCGTTTCAGCTTATCGGAGCCGATTTACATTGTGGAAACAATAAGCGGGTGGGGGAGCTGCCGTGACACGAAGTGCAGTGGTCCTAAACTCCGCCACGCCCAACGCCCCTAAGGTATCAAACCATTACACGCCTTCGTACTGCCAGGCCACCACTTTCTCAAGGGCAGTGTGAATAAGCCATCCACGACTTTCTCGTAAAAGAGCAAAGTTTAGTTTCTTCAGTGGCGGGACTGAGAGCCTTGAGAACCGTTGGCATATATGCGTCTCCGCAAACTGAGACAAGTCTGAACGACACGGAAGTGAGTGCTTGGTGTGTAAGGTACTGTAATTTATTCACGAATTAACGTACATAAAAATGCAGCACACATTCATGACTTGCCTGAGATTCAAATCCGGAACTTCGTTGGCTTGAAAATAACGCTTTCCTACCTCACCCGAAATAAAATGAATAATGAAGAAGCACTGGAACGCGATCTTGAGTTCCCGTTCAGTAGATAGAATTCCCCTGACTTATCCGCCGGCAAGCTTTTCTAAAACTTACAGTCTTGGAACGTAAATAAAATTGTACAAGTATACGTTCCCAACCTTGTTACGAGTACGCTAAATAATGAAACTGATTTCAATACAGTATGTCATTTGCGACGGCTCGGACAAATCTGTAACTTTCCAACGAGCAATTATTTAGAAGTATTTTCGGCTGCCCCATGCATTCCTCTTTACATCACAAATGTTTTTATTCTACGTAATACTTTTTGCTCAGAAACAGACTAGGAACGTATATTTCCGACAAGCGTTTCTCGTATCTTCAAAACTATGTGAAAACTTTTTTTTATTTCTTTCAAAGTTCGGTCACGTCATTTGCACAACAACCTGCTTCTTGGCGTATGCAAACAACACTATCACAAGCTGTGTGTCAGCACTATACTAACTTATCTGGTATGGAAGGTACGTCTCCAAAATTCCGAAGAAAAAAACGGCATGGTATCTACGCAATCGCCAGGGCCACGGGATAAATTGTAATTCCAAGTAAGGTAAATCTTCCACAGGGTTGTTCAAAACGATCAGGTATGTCACAAAACCTGTCTGTCGTATGTTAGCTTCGGTTTATATTTTTTTTGTACGTGTCAATTTTAGGCAATGGACAAAAATTTTAACTTGCCAATTTATAAAACACAGCAATATTGGACTGGTGTTAACTATCACACAATATTGGACTGGTGTTAACTATCACACTTGTAACCATGGCCACAATTCTTAAATATCAGGATCAAATTTCTCTCACTTTTCCAGGCTTTCCAGCCAATAAAGACATTTCCAGCCTTTATCAACATCCAATTAAAAAAATATACCTTAAAAAAGCTTTACTTAATGCAATCAGATTCTAATTAAATTCATGGAACTTCCAATTTCTGAACATCATCCACACCGAAAGAGTACAATTGTTTACCGATAGTCTATTTCTAACACTAGTTGTTTTTCAGTACCCGTCAGTTTAACACAAATTCCTTGGCTGTTACTGAGAATGTTTGGCTAGAAACAAAACACACAGTGTATTACGGGCTTGGATTTCTAGGATATATCACCAGTTTCCCTGACTTCCCCAGGTTTCCTAGTCGTGTGGCAACCCTGATGACTGAGAAGCAAGTACGAAACATAACTCATTCGATTTCAAGTGACAAAAAATAGGAAGGCTCTACCAACTCGTGAAAAATATATTCAGCTACGTTCTGGTTCGTGGAACGAAGTCCTGCTAAACAGTTTGAATGGAACTTAATGGCCATAAACTGATACAGCACGGGTGGTGTAAGGACGAGGGCGATCTGTCAACAGTCAAGAAGGGAGATCGTGAACAACGGGCAGCAAGCCATGCGGACACAAAACAGCAACAAGACGAGGGAGAAAACAGGTCTCCACTCGAGACTGGATCGCCTTCAATACACCGTGACCTTGAGGTGTGGAGGGCAGACGTCTGGGGATGGGCAGATCTTTTGTGGCATGGGGTAGGACCATTCTCCCCTGGCAGCAGGGTCCCCTAATGCCGCCCGAGGCTAGTCCCTCCCTATCTTCTTGCTGGAAGCACGCTCGCAGACAACACGATACAGTTCTTCCCTTCGCAGGCGCGTAGGCACGCTAGTGGGGGCCCGCCGCCTCTGTTAGGCGCTTGACGATCCTCCAGGTGCGTGGGGGTCGCGGTGGCTGAGCGGTTAGCCTGCTCGCCTCCCACCAAGGCGAACCGGGTTCAATCCCCGGCCGAGTCACTCCCGGATTTTCGCACGTTGGAATTGTGCCGGACGATACCGCTGGTCGGCGGGTTTTCTCGAGGATCTCCCGTTTCCCCGCCCCTTCATTCCGGCGCTACTCCATACTCACCTCAATCACCCTCATCGGCTCTCAATCCCTCGCTGTTAATAGAAGCCCAAACCTCTACACGCTGGACTGAACTGAACATTCCAAGGGCTGGAAAGGTTCTGCTGTAGTCCATTCACGGTTACTTCCAACATTTCTGAAGCCCCGTGAAAGTTATACTTTCAGGGCATTCCTCCAGCTCATGCAAACAAAGCTTAACCGAGTATAGAAAATTACATCAAAGGGACAAACGCACCGGATTCGCGCGCACTCGGTGTAATGCCATTTTGCATAATAACTATTTCTTACTAGGCGTTACCAACACAAATGTTTCCCTGTTTTTATTTATTATTATAAATGAAAAATTGGTTTTTCCTAATTACCTGTCTGTGGTGTTGTAAAAGGTTTTTTCGCCTTTTGTCTTGCTGAGTTCTGTGTGGGTGTGCGAGATTTTTATTTAGTCTCATGGTCGGCAATGGACACATTGCAATCAAACAATCATAATAACATATCTGCAGCAATTTAGTGAAGTAAACGCCTAACTTGGGAACGTTTTTCATCCACTTGTTCGCTTATCACAAGCTTATTTACTTCATGGGGGAGGGGAGGAGTTGTCATGGAACGAAGTGTGGTGGTCACCGCCCGGCCAGAATACCGTGAATTCCGCAACGTCTGGCCAGCAATGCTCCCGTGATTGGGCTCCCCACAAGTTGAAGAGTGGTAGGCAACTGAGAATTGCGCTCCTGGAAGCCGTGGTGAACGGTGATGAAACACCGCGGGCGCCATCACACGCAGCTGTCTGCGATGGAATGGAGGAACGCGAAATCGCCGACAAGAAATGAGGTCAAAGCTGCGTCCTGGCCCGCAAGGTCATGGCTACTGTGTTCTGGGAAGTACAAGGTCTGCCTCACCTTGAGTTTTTTTTTTGCAACGTGAAGAAACGTTCACAGCAGACAGGCACTGTAGAGGCCGTGTCGTCTGATCCGACGTGTTCAGCCTATTGCGGGCAAACATTAACGTCTGTAGTCCTTTCGGTGGAAAGTTACGGAACATCCCCTTGCAGTCAGGATTTGGACCCAACCGATAGCCATTTGTTTGGACGACGAAGACATGTCTGGGGAGGAAAGAAAATTTCGGGATGATGTCCGAGATGGGTTGGAACATCAAGATTATGATTTCTGCAGAGAGAATCTTCAAAGCTTTCTCCCGCGTTGCGATAGGTGTATAAATCGTCTCAGGAGCCTGTATAGGAGAGTAGGAATAAGTGTACTGTTCAACACTGTATATTTAATTCGACCATTCGTTACGCTTACGACCTATGACACAACAAGGGCCTTATTAATCCGCCCTCGTATATAAAATACACTAAAGAAGGGAACCCGCCACAAGGAAAAAAAATTCACGTCCACTAGTACTAAGTAGAAAGTAATGACTAATATTTCCTTTAAAAAGAAATTAAGACTTGCGTAAACTACAAACTGTAGCTCTCAAAAAACCAGTGTATTAGTTTCAGTTTTCAGGACTATTCATTTGGCAGTCTAAAAATGGTTCGATGCACCACGTATACAAGCAACAAGTGAATTATTTGCATTTATTAATTATACCACTCCTTGTTCCTTTGTTAGGTTTTAAGCTATTAGGTTGGAAGGGCGGAGTATTTATCAAGCAACAAAAATGGTATTACCACAGTTTCTAGCCTAGAACCTAGTGTTGAGAAGGTAGCGTCTAACCCGTGCATACAACTAGTGTATATGACATCTTCAATGAACTGTGGTTTGGACCGTAGCAGCGTAAAATTATATCGACGTTTAACGACACACGTTATTCCTTTCAGGCGTTTATTCGCGTTTAACATCACATGTTACCCCAGACCATTATAATAAAATTATCCATATGTACTAAATATTATTACACATAATGAACTGCCTTCACTTGGCCTTCATTACATTTTTTTTCGGCCAATTATCTATCACTTTTGAGTGAAAATACTTGAGAAAAAATAGGAATTAAGAGTCGGGTACAATTACAAAAGTACCCATTTCGGATTTAATTACGTCTTAGCCAAAACTTTCCTAAGCAAATCAAAGCAATATCAACATCCGTGGGCAAGGTCGATAAAGCGCTTTATGAATAATAAGTCCCAGTTATGAATATCAGGTAGACCATAGATAAGGTAAATTCTACTCAAGTTAGGAACAAAACGAGATTTCTTATGGGAGAGTTTGGCATAGGGAAAATTTTCGCCGCTAGGTTCACAGTGCTCCAAAAGGTAACTTTTAATTAAAATTTTACGATTTTTCTTAGTTATGAAGAGGTACCTTGCAGACACTAGCGCTTACCTAGTGGCGAAAATTTTCCCTTTGCCAAACTTTTAACACTGGACTTCCCAACCTGTAGTAGAAGTAACATTAACCATTGATGTGTGTCGATTTTTACATAAACTGTATGTCGAGATTAGTATAATATGTTAAGCGCCCCCTGATTGGCCCAGCGGAATAGGGGGCAATAAAGTAAATTTAAAAATAAAAAAATGCTCCGCGCTAAGAAGCGGTGCAGGTGGCAGGCCTGGCACGAGGCGCCACTTCCGAGCGCCGGATCATCGAGAAAACAAAAGACGGAGCGCGACGCCAGAGCGTCACTGGTCTCTACGTGCGTCACACTCGCGAGCACGTCACTTCGCGGGATTGTCTAGTCTATTCGCGGTTACGTCCAGCTTTCTTAATCAACACTTTGAAAACTCACTCTACTTACGACGTGCTTGGTTGTTTCCTGAATAATTTATCGCAGGCGTTTTATTCTTAACACAAAAGTACATTATTATTGGTTGAATTGAAATTTTATTTGTATTTTACTTATATGTAAATTATAACTAAAATATTCCAACTAATACGAATAAAAACAGTGAGGAATTAGGTGTGTTGGTAATGCCTAGCACACACACACAGATATAGGTATAGGCTGCTCACGGTAAAGTGAGCACTTCTGAGGCCCTAGTTACTTTTTCTTTTCACCCATTTTTTTAATCCTTTAACTGCCTTTTCAAATAAATTTAGCCATGTAAGTAATAAACACAGTGTGTATATTCCACCACACTCGGAAGTTAACGTCTAAAAACAAAAGGCTGAAATAAAATATATTTACTGACTATTATTCCAAATATGAGGCCTTTCAAAAGTGCTCACTTTACCGTGAATAGACTGTACACATGAAAACTATTACGTGGCACAAAATTGAGGAAAAGTGGCGTGTGAACAGTGGTATAAATCGTTGCGGCGCACACGAGAAAACGATTTTTACATTCCTCCGTTGTACTTCACATCGACGAATTTGTTCCTGTAGATTTAACTGTGATTTTGTGTGTTGCATATAAAACGTATATTTTATATGTAACATCTTAACAAGGTATTTAAGGCTCGATTCTCGCCAGTTCCGCTCCGGAAGGCTATGCTACTTACGCTAAGTGACCCGAATAAGCATTACGAACAATATTCGCGAAATAATTCACTTGAGATATTAGACTTTTTTTTTTAAATTTCTTACTATATAAATTCTTCTCCTTCCTTTCTCAAAATATTACGACAGCTACCAGTTAGTTATTACTTGGGGAAACATTAACTTATTGTACTTTTTTGCCTATTTAGGTTTTCGACTTTATGTCGGGTTGAGACGCAACGAACCCACGGCCCCAGAGAACTGGTGTACATTCGTTCGTAGGGTTGCCAGATGTTTCAGAAAAAAAAACCAGAACACGTATTGGTGATACTGCGTTCATAAATTACTAAATGTATACACGCAGAGACACATTTGATGACCAAATTTTAGAAAGTAATATAAGTTGTGAATAAAACAAAAATACAATCCAAACATTTATACTTTTTTATTTGAATGTTACCAATAATCTATTAGCATAACTTGATTAGCATAGTGCACAGACACAGTGGATGCGTCTGCTGGTAAAATAATAAGTTAAGTAAGCCAGTGCAAACATTTGATTCATTTAAACCTGCGAGCATATGCTGCCATCATCGTAGCTATTGTATAAAAAGAATTGATTTCTGTATTACATTCGATATTTGTGCTTGAAAATACGTGTTTTATTTATTTGCTTTCGGGATTGCAAACGGAAAGTATGTAATAAAGTTATTAAAATACCCAGAGTGTCCTTTGAAATTAATAAACTGGCTCCATAGGATGCCACAATTATAAAAAAAAATTTGTAACTGGTTAATTTTTGTTAGATTTTGCAGTTAATTATAAAAATCAGAAAATTTAGCGTAGAGCAGTACACGGAACAAATGTGCAAAAACTTGATTGTTCCAGGTAAACCAGTACATCTGGCAATCCTAATAGAATCGGGTGTGTTCCTAATAGAATCGGGCGTGTACAACACATGGAGCTTACAACGCGTCAAATGAGTCGTTTGAAGATTAACTTTAATATAGACCATCGATAAGTAGGTGCTGACCGGGTTTGTAAAAAAAAAAAAACGCAAGCACGTAAAAACACAACGACGCAAAATGCAACACACGTTAATATAATCACGATCGTTTATAAACATTTCAAGGCGCAAGTTATCACCAACCCTTTAACTCATAATTGTAAAACTGCAGAAATGAATTCTTTTTGTTAAGGTTTCTGTTAAGATCATGCTGTGTCATATTTACCACGCGTGTTTTGTTCTTTTGAAAATGAAAGAGTATTTTTCGAAATTAAATAACTCCGAATTATTTTAACAATGGATATGTCATTATCTCCAGTATTTGCGCCGAACGACAAACCAAACACACACACAAAAAAAAAAGCGTAACGAAAACAGGTAATCGGACACTTTGGGTGCACATTTTGCATGTAAAACGATTTCGGCGAGTATTGCTATAAATATAAAAGGCAGAAACACAATCCGAAACGCAAGAAGTTTAAAGTTGACCAACTTTAGCGTTGCGTTTTGCGTCTCTGAGTTTTTAATAAACAGGTTCCACATACATTCGACTTTTTGCGTCATTGCGTTCTTGCGAACTTATTATTATTATAAACCTGGCCTTCTTAACGGCGTTAAACAAGTATGACTTTTATAAAATAATAATTTTGCTTATCAAAGTTTACGTCGACTAGTTTATTTCCACTTCCGGCTAAGCTTTATTTTTTTTTCTCGTCACTGCACTGTATCTGATACTTCTCCACAAGTTTTACGAAAAAAAATTATTCCCGCCAGAATTGCGCCGCGGCATAACGGCATCTAGCATCCCTATTAAGAACTCTTATTCGGATGCTGTGCCCGATACCTACCGGTGGAAGGCATAACTAGCACGAGTTGCCGTCTGTTGCATCCTTCGTAACGCTCACAAATACGACGGTTACATCACCATTTAAAAACTAAATAACACGAAACACAGATGTCGGTTTTAAGTTACACCGCACAGTATTCTTCAGAATCGTTAGGAGATGATCTGTGAAAAATATAAATTACATAGTTATCAGAAGTGAGTAGTTCCTTTTTTTTCTAACCTACTCTAAAACTAAGTGTTATATGTTAGTCCGCGGTAGGAACGGGATTATTGCATCTTAGGGCTAACCCCTAGGGATTGGGTTTCCCATGGCCGAGTTCGGCCATGAAAAACCTCCCTAATGTACTTATAGTTAACTAACTACATCTAGAAGAGAAAGGGAAAAACCGGCACAGGCACCGTAAAAACCCTTTCGACAGGAAAGAATTAAAAATTATTACATGCATTATGAGAAAATGCTACAGGAGAAAGATAGGTGGGTACCATGCTCTTTATTATTGGGAGAGGAGAAACTAGTAGAGAGATGGCGGGGATCTTTGTAGAAGTGAGTATAAAACAGTTTAATTTTAAATATAAGATTGTATTAACAAATTTCAGCAGTAGAAAAATAATATCACCACGAAAAGAAAACGCAGATTTTACAAAATCTAGCAATAATATTTTTCTACCTATCATGTGTTGGCAGTCAAAATTAATTTCCCTAGAAGGTGCAAAACCATTACTTCTTCACCTTAAACTGCCCTGTTCTCTTATCTTCCTTGTCGCGTTCCCACTTGCCCTAGGTCCGAGACACGTGCACAAAAGAAGCATTGTCAAGCGAAGGAATGGACTGCATGCCTACCTTCCCCCACAAGCCAGGTCAGACCAGACAAAGCTCCCCGAGAGAGACGGGAGAAACTAGATACAGTAGGGGAGAGGGCCGGTCTTTGAGACACTCCACAGATGTCTCACTTTCAAGCAGACAACAGGTGGTATGCAGGCGAGAACCCAGCCACCACTACCAAGCCAGAAGATAAATCGCCACTGGATTCCTGGTGTCGTATGCTCAGTGTAGAAAGAAATTTACCTCCCAAACTTGTCTTCCAGTGGACGTTTTCTACAAAAAGGTAGCAGCAAGGCTTATGTTCAATAACTATTTAATTGTTTTATTTCTTGTGCAAATGAGAATCCATATTTTCTCCCCCAACAAAGTATTTTAAAGGTCGTAGATAATTTATTGGAATTGTTAGACGGTTTCGTTTTTTTGAATGAAACTGATACACCACAAAAATAATAAAATGTAGTCACCAAAATGCATTTCCAAACTCGATATAAAACTTACAAGCCTACGTATTAATTTGCAAAATTCAATAAGCGGAAAGATAATTCCAAATTTAAAGTTTAAAGTCCAAAAAAAAAATGTTATAAAATGTGTACGAGGCGAATGTCGATTACTGATAATATATTACAATGTATTGCCTGTGCCTAAAATTTGGTACTAATATCCTAGCATCGGCCATACCCTTCGAGTTTTGTGAGTAAACTGGTAAACATATCCAGACCTACACGCAAAGTTTCTCTTGGCAAGTAAATTAATTATATTTCAAGAGCACACACGTATGAGTGAATTCAATTGACGGTACAAACCTCCAAAACAGAAAAACTCTGGGCATAACATTTAAATTGAAACAATACTAAATGCCACATATTCAGGTGGTTATAACCATTGCGCACCACAAAAATAAAACTAATTGCCAGAGTAGTTCAGGACAAGACAGTCGGTTCTAGAAAAAACTGCACTTGAAGCTAATACTGATAACGATAAAAACGTGAACATTAAAAATAACGTTTTTCGTTCCAAAACAACTAAGTGTTTACTACCACGTCAAAAACAAAATATGGATACAATATAGAGAGAAAACGATGTCCAGTGATCAAGTACTCGAAACACAATGACATGCTGTGACCATGAAAATATGTTAAGTTGCCACAATGATGAAAAAATACATTATGAACAGGAAAATTAGCCAACAGGCCTTAAACACTGGTAGTAATATTACAATGATACTTTATGGTCAAGCATATTACTCACCACAAACATGTAGGTATCAAAACAGTCTACCAAATATTGACCTAAACTTACACTCCTCTGGTGCTGAACCTTTAAAGTGTCTTCTCAAGGACATTTTTATCCGTTGGCTGCCAAATTATTACTGTGACTGTTTTGTTTCAATTTTAACATTATCAATCATCGATTCTTGTAGTACGATACCTAACTAACGACGGACCTGGTTCACGCGGCTTAAGTGGTGGGATTAGTTTCCTAAAACGCAGTCAAATCCGCGGTACAGAACCGTGTTTTTGAAACCTAGCTCTCTTAAGCTTGCGACCTGCGATGACCCTCCGCCGTAAAGCTCATCCATTCGCACAGTCCACAAGAAGTGACACTGTCAACTGTTAGTTGGATATTGTGATCTGACTCGTACTGCTGAAGGGCGACGTCGAGAAACAGTGAAATAATGAGCGGCACTTACAAGCTACTGCATTGGTCATAAAATGATAGCGTCCAATATTTTTGAGCTGGCTAGACAGGAGTTGTATACAGGCCGTGTCTCAATTGGCCCAGAGAGCGCTCTCTCATGCTCTAGCGACCACGTAATTATGACGTCAGAGAGAACGCTCCCTTGTCTTAATTCGTTGGAGAGAGCGCGTAAGATCGAGAGCACAGCTGGCTCTCTCTCGCACTCTTGACTAAACGTCATATTTGTTTACAATGTTTCCCAGTTAGAATAAGGTTATAGTCGCTTTCTAGGCCAAAACCACGTGGCATTTTAACTGTAAGTGAATAATTATTTCTACTTTAGTCAACGCAATAACTTACTTAACACGTATTTGTACAAATATGTATTTATGACAACGTCTAGTATTTTTTGTTACTTTGCTGCAACATGACGGTAATATATCAAACAAAAACAACATACGAAGTATTTTATGTGCCAACAATTATTCCTATAGTGTTATAATTATTTGTGATTATTTTTTAACGTATATAAATTACTTCCAACAGCAATGTACGTGATTTTAGCTTAACACGATTTCGCTCCGGAGAATAACGAGAGAGTGGTTGTCGCAATCTCATAGAGTGAAAGCGTGAGAGAGCGCGAAGCAGTGATCTCGTCAGGTCGTGCGAAAGAGTGCTCTCTCTCGAATGAGTATTCTTTAAATTGAGACACGGCCTAAACTGACGGCCCCTTCTCTCGTACCTCAATAATGAACTAGTCCTAGATGATAAACTGTTCCGGTAATTCATTTGTACGTTTTTTAAATTTTAACCTCGAGTGGCGACAATATATCTCTTTCCCGACAACCTTTTGTGAATACTACCATAAGAAACCTTCGGTATTTAACTTCATCACCTGCACAAACAATGCGTCGTCCCGCTGCAAAAGCGAACAATGTAGCTCTTTTACCTAAGTTAGCAATTGCTTAGTTCTTACCTCCAGCGACTCCCGAGATCTCATAACGGGCTAAATTATTTAAAAGTCTAAAAGATAATTCTTTTACTTCATGTTCTTAAGAGTTATAATTATATAGGCCAATCAGCCGAATAAAATGTAATTTGAAACCTTCCAACTAAGCAAAACCATGACACATTTTCTAATTATGGTGTTGCAAAAAAACTGTTACCGACCCAAAAGGTTGGCACTTCTGAAACAATTAACATACTGGTGTTTACGACAACGGACCCTCAAGAAGTACGTCAACCCATGCCAGTTGGGGCTTTCGACAAAAAGGGCACGTACAGTGCCAAAATGTTTCCTCTTTTCACAAATCCAACACACAGATCACGAAACCTCGGTTCGGCGCTCAAGACCTCGGTGTTAGGAGCCGCCCAAATCTCTTCGCCTTCTCTCTTCGCGAAAGCCTCGGCTTTATGGTGAACCTGCCTCAACTTTCACTTTTACATGGACTAACATATTGACATTCTAATACTTTCTGCCACGCCTTGACAGTTATGTTCAGCGACCTTGACTACTAGCTGGCTCTACGAACAGCATTCACAATTGTGTTGTATTTATTCCTTTGAGGCAGAACTCTTATCTTCATTTCCATCTGTAAACTCACATGCGGAGTATTACCGTCACGTCAATATTTTTTTTCTCCGGATAATAAATGTAACATTTTACATTTCAACTTACTCCTGCTCTGCCGCACTTTTCTTTACATTTAACCTCCTTAATTTGTAGTTCGAAAAAATTGTGAAAACACTACATGAAAACAAGTCTCCAGTAAATAATTTCCACACACTGCTTCAACGAAGTCGGGCTGGATTACTGGCCATGTATTTTAACAACAGAGATAAATTTACTACCAACCACATTAAGGTAAGGGTCCCACCCATTTGCTTGGAAAGCCTTGCCTTCCTCAAAAAAGGTGTATCAGACAAGGCAGTTTAGATAGCAACCTCCACGGGCAAACATTTGAATCATCTATAAACACTGGTTCAGACTCACCCAATACTTCACACTGGCTCCTCCGACTAACTTCAAGTTTCTGGCATAAACACGCCCCATTACCACGTCTCCTGCTTCCACATTCATCGTGACAAAAAAACACCTTCCGTATATTTTGAGTCAAAGTAATTACGTACCTGTAAACAAAGAGAAAAGGAAATATTTTAACAATTACTCTGATTTTAGACAACTCTGAAAAATATTTTTTTGAGAATGGCTTATAACTACATAGCGCTAAAAGGGTGGCAATTTTGGGCAAAGATTATGATAGGCTAGTACGGCCATGGTGGTTTAGTGATCAGACCACTTCTCGTCTCTCACAATGGCGGACGGGCTTCGCCCTTACAGCCTTGCATGCGAGAAACGTGGCGGACGTGGTTGCAGTTTAACAGTTGATTTTCTCGGGGTATTTCCGTTTTCTTCCCCGCCACTGCATTCCTTCGGTGCTGCATACTCTCCTAGCTTTACCAGCATCTACAACGTTCATTATGTAATATATACACACCTATACAAATCTTTATTATATATTAGCTATTTATATTATATATGCACATCCTGGTTGCAGTCCCTTTAGTCGTACAATTACATCAAGCAACTGAAACGTCAATCAAACTCAGACCGGGTTCTCACTTTCTTTTAACTACTCCGGGAACAAATTCTCACTTGCATCATATACTTCGTTACTTCAAACAGCACATACTGGTCAAAATCATTGACCACCGTGGCTTAATAATCTCTCTCAATTACATATCTTGTGGCGGTTAGATTTAAAGGGGGCTGACACATAAAACATAGGAAATTAACTACATTTTCCTTAAACCATGCAATTCATGTGACTACAAACCGTGAGTTCAACAAAGAGATTTGCTAAAGATAGCAAAAGTTCGTGGCTGCATACACAGTTTGTTCTCGAACAAACTGCATGCACATAATGCGTCTTGCAGGCGCAATTTTGCGAAACACAGGTCACCGGGGTCAAGGCCAAATGGCAAGGTGAAGGTCACATGTATCCAATATGGCCTCCGGGCAACCGGAATGACAGCACGAACAGCTTCGACGCTCCGGTCCCGATGTACCAAAGTCCCCATAATCCCTCTACTGGTGGAGATATATATGTATATAATGGTCGCCAGTTCACTGATCCTCACCCGAATGCCATGTCCTAGATGATGGACAAACATAATATGACCACTGGTCCAAACCCAGGACCCTAGATGGTTGCCAGACACAATATGGTGGACAAAGACAAGATGGACGATGGAAAAAAAGTTTGTGAAAGATCGACGGAAAATATGTGCTGCCGAACCCTTGTGGCGGCTAAAATGTTCGTGACTATTTCTTTTAAGAATTTACAATGCAATGTTCAGTGCCTCAGACATGNACCCTTGTGGCGGCTAAAATGTTCGTGACTATTTCTTTTAAGAATTTACAATGCAATGTTCAGTGCCTCAGACATGACATATGTATTGGTATATCTGTTGTAAAAATACCTATAACTGCAAAGAATTTGACTTTAATGAAATTTTATACAANGACATATGTATTGGTATATCTGTTGTAAAAATACCTATAACTGCAAAGAATTTGACTTTAATGAAATTTTATACAATTGCGACGAATGGTTTTTGTGCTCCGAGTCCACGTATAAGCTGCTTTCATACATACTTTTGAATCCTTCAGTCATAGGTATTCATATTAAATCCAATATGGCGTCAGGGCATAGTCATGCAGTCGTCGATTCCGATATAGTTGACTTCACCATAACAATATGCGCCAGTAGACATGCAGCACAGTATACTTACGTCTCTAAGTTTTAAAAACTTGAGAATAGATAAATTATTATATTTATAAATATATGTGTACATAACATATTATTAGAACAAGTTTTGAAAATATTCGCGACCGATGACACATTATGCGCTATAGTTCTGTTTGAAAAACTCGTCAGCACAATTTAGGTATTCCTCTTTTAATACAATGTAGAAACTATCATAGGCAGGAAAGTAATCTACAATTCTGCCTTCATATTATAATCCCTTTTTTAAAAAATACTGGACTGTAGATACACCACACAATGTGTTAAAAAAATTTTTACATACATAACTTTTTTTATAATCATATGGGTACTTAACATATTATTCGTAAGTTTATTAAAAATAAACATGGTTGTAGACATGTCATGTGCTACAGTTAACTTTAAAAACCTTTCATGAAATGCTTACGGCTTAACTGACCACATCACCTTGATCGAATCAGGAGTAACACCCGTGATGTGAATTTGTTGACTATATCTTGAAAGGGTGTAGAAAGGCTGTCAACTATGCTTATAAGAAGGTTTAAGGCATAACTGACCACATCACCTTGATTGAATTCAGGAGCTGTGCCTGTGATAGCTATAACTTAAATGGTTCGAAATTGGCGGCCAACTATGATAAGATTGCTTGAGGCATAACTTGCATGATCACCTTAATCCAGGTCACGAGTGGTATCTACGATGTCTATAGCTTCAATGGATGTAAAATGGCAGACAAATATGTTTATAAGAAAGCTTAGTGCATATGGACAAANACGATGTCTATAGCTTCAATGGATGTAAAATGGCAGACAAATATGTTTATAAGAAAGCTTAGTGCATATGGACAAACATTTTGGTCGAGGTCATTAGAAGTACCTATGACATGCATTTGATGACTATAGCTTCAATGGATATAAAATGGTAGTCAGCTATGCTTATAAGGAAGCTTAAGGCATAATTGTCCATATGGCTCTGATCTGAATTTTATGGCTGTAACTTCGAGGGATGAAAAATGGTGTCAATTTATGCTTATAAAAAGACTTAAAAGCATAATTCAATTTTCATCTTGGTTAGAGTTGTACTGGTCTGATATGTTCCAATTCCAATGTACCTAAATCCAGCAGTCGTTGAATAATGTGCAGCAGTGCTTATTATAAGTTCGTGCGTGTCCGACAGACATGATGCACTTAAAACACGACCTNCCAGCAGTGCTTATTATAAGTTCGTGCGTGTCCGACAGACATGATGCACTTAAAACACGACCTGAGGTAACGCAACTGCTGTTCCGTATTTGCGACTCAGACTCATTACATAGTTACTTCAAAAAACCTGAGATCATGCCTATGCCTACCTACTACAGTCAATATGGCAACGAACACATACGAATTATCAAAGTTGATGGGGTAACATTAGCATTCGACTCGAANCCTACTACAGTCAATATGGCAACGAACACATACGAATTATCAAAGTTGATGGGGTAACATTAGCATTCGACTCGAAAACACGAGCCCGAAAATATGTAACACTTGGTATATTTACGTGCACAATTCTACGCTTATAAAATTAAATATGGTGGTGGTAATTGCCTCATAATCACGTTTCCTATCATAATATTAGAATTCTCTTTGAAAATACGAATCCGTAGGCATGCTTGGTGCCCGATATACCAATTTAAAAGTTAAATAAAAATGTATTTATTTAAATACATTGCTTTTATTTATAAAATTATGCTTTTCATAATCAATGGTTGTGGCAACTTATACTGCAAATCCATCTTGGAAATACGAATCCACAGACACATTGTTCGGCATAATCTTTTCTGCAAGTTTTAAAAGTGAAATACAATATATTACATTAAATACATAACTTTTATTTACAATTTTTTTAAATTAATGGATGTTACACATTTCCTCGCATCTCCAATAGTCATGCCTATACTGTTCCTCATTTATGTTAATAATAAATTCATGAGTACTGGTTATAATTATAAAAATGTATAATCATTTTCAGTGTCTTGTCGACATAGGCGCTTCATGAGTTAACATAACGAGTATACATATACATATCAAATATACATACCCATGCCTATAACATTTGGGAAAATAATTTCCATATATATTTTATGTATAAATCATTTAAACCTGTGCTGGCACCTATGTAATGTACAGAAACAAGATGTCGAGGTGGAATGACCGTATGAANTATAAATCATTTAAACCTGTGCTGGCACCTATGTAATGTACAGAAACAAGATGTCGAGGTGGAATGACCGTATGAAATGGAACATTCTGGAAACAAGGCGGTAGCATGGAACGGCAGAGCATGAACTGGAACATTCTTGAAACAAGGTCATGCTATTTTTAGACTGAGTGGATCATGGAAATTTAGGTTAAAAAAACTTTTTGCAATAAATTTTGCAAATTTTGTGGGAAAATATAGAAATTTCGAGTGTTTCCAAGGTCCAAAAGTAAATGCCACTGCCGATCCTCTGCCAGATGCCATCACTGGTCTACTAGCAGATGCCATATGGTTCCGAAACCCCCAGCCCTGTTCCCGGACCTACATTTCCTCGCTGCTAACATATACATACTTAGCAATTTAAATTACCAATAGACAGAGAACGTACTTTTTAAAAAAATGAGGTCTGGTCTTTATAGTTATAAATAGTTCCGAACCCCGCCTCCGGAAGAGCAGAATACTCGTTTAAAACGAGAATCCAGAAAATTTACATTAAAAAATTTTGAACAAAGGGAAGCAGCCAGCAGCTGCTTTTTTATACATACTTTATTTTCGACACGCCAGCACATGTGCGTGNATAAATCATTTAAACCTGTGCTGGCACCTATGTAATGTACAGAAACAAGATGTCGAGGTGGAATGACCGTATGAACTGGAACATTCTTGAAACAAGGTCATGCTATTTTTAGACTGAGTGGATCATGGAAATTTAGGTTAAAAAAANTGAACTGGAACATTCTTGAAACAAGGTCATGCTATTTTTAGACTGAGTGGATCATGGAAATTTAGGTTAAAAAAAACTTTTTGCAATACGTTTTGCAAATTTTGTGGGAAAATATAGAAATTTCGAGTGTTTCCAAGGTCCAAAAGTAAATGCCACTGCCGATCCTCTGCCAGATGCCATCACTGGTCCACTAGCAGATGCCATATTGTTCCGAAACCCCCAGCCCTGTTCCCGGACCTACATTTCCTCGCTACTAACATATACATACTTAGCAATTTAAATTACCAATAGACAGAGAACGTACTTTTTAAAAAAAATGAGGTCAGGTCTTTATAGTTATAAATAGTTCCGAACCCCGCCTCCGGAAGAGCAGAATACTCGTTTAGAACGAGAATCCAGAAAATTTACATTAAAAATTTTTGAACAAAGGGAAGCAGCCAGCAGCTGCTTTTTTATACATACTTTATTTTCGACACGCCAGCACATGTGCGTGTGGTCGATTTTAAATTGTGACCGCGGTTCGAATGTCGCGCAGAAGCCAGACTAGTTTATAAACTAGTAGCCCCCCCCCCC